>JAEQBH010006025.1:0-290297 GCA_016808115.1 Tetrastigma voinierianum | reverse complement strand
CATAATTGTCTCTTGTCGCGGCGGGATTCATCATTAGTCTTCGGCTTTTATGTTGCGACATAAAAAAATAATATTGCGACACAATTCCTTCTGAAGTGACCTTAAGTATGTCGTGGCCAGATTTCGGGGTTGTCGCGATAGCACCGTCAAATATTCTTCAAGTTATTCGCGACATAAAACTTTGGATCCGCGACTACCTAGAAAGCTCTTTTCGGCCTTGAGTTCTAACAGCGATGCTTTGCTGCAACATAGATTTCTTTGGGCTGCGACATAGTTCCTTTAGCTGCTTAGATTTTGTGTCATGACATATAAATATTGTGTCGCGACCGCAGGCTGGATTTTGTCCTCTTTTTGCTTATTTTCTACTGGGATTCTCTCCTTTTTCAATAATTGTCTACAAAACACAAAGTTGATGAATATTCCACATTTTGGCATAAAAATAGATCTTAAATTGTTAAAAACATGCCAGAAAAATGGATTAAAAATAGATGACTTTTACACTCATCATTGCCCAATTGAGGATTCAACAGAAAAATGTCCTTAAAAATAAAGGCTAAATTATTTGAGGACAAACAAAATTTTTAACTCTTTTTGGCGAGACAAGCAAAGCTTTAAGACTGGGAATTTGGTGAGTCCTAAACTCTCTTACAGCTCATTTTAACATATTTTAGCGGTTGATATATATTTTTAATGCTAAATTATAGAAAAATTCACAAATTGTGTTTTGTAGGTTTTATTGAAAAAGAGATAGCGCGACAAATGAAGAAAAATTGGCAAATCAGGAGTTCTCTATTATGACATAGTTTTTATTGTGTAGTGACAAAATTTCAGAGGACATGCATAAATATGTCGTAGCCGACGACTTTTATGTAAGCAACAAAGTCCAGTGAAATCGAGGAAATAGAACTTTGTCCACGAAAAAGAGTTTTTTGCATTTGCGACATTGTGAGGAAGAGTGTGGAGGGTACATTCGTGACCTCTTTACTATGTCAGAAGACTAATCAAGGCAGTAGCGGAACTTTGTCGCAACAATCCTTACTCTGTCGTAACATAAAAGAATGAGGGTGTGAGATGAACTGCAGCCGACAAAAGACAGCTTTGTCACGAAGCGAAAGCGAGGTATAAACACAAGTCAGCTGCGACAAGTGTTTTTATGTTACGACAAAGTTTTCAACATGGGACCAGCTCAAGGAAGGATTTTTGTCGCGACAAGAAAAACTCTGCCGCAACATAAAATTTAAAGTTCACAATAAAGGGCAACAAGACTTTGTCAAGACAAAGATGGTTTCTGTTGCGACAAAAAAAAACATAAGGTTGAGATGAACTCTATCACAACAAAGAAATCGTCGTCACGACAAGAAGTTGAGGAGCAATATAAGAAGACTGTTGCGACAAAGAATTTTATGTTGCGACATAATGAAGAACTAAAGGTAGAATCTCTATCGCGATAAAGAAGTTTTCTATCGCGACAATAAAAGCTGTAGAGTGATAGAATTCTATCGCGACAGAAGAAAATTATGTCGCGACAGAAATTGAAAGAGAACTGAGATTAATAGTCAGTCTATCTCAGCAAGAGTTTTATGTCATAGCGACAATTCAGCGGTCGGCGACCCATAAAAGGAAAGTCTATCGCGGCGAAAAACCTGTCGTATGAAGTTGGCCCGAAGAGAACCAAAGAAATTATGTTGCAACATTGTCAAGGTCTGTCGCGACATAATCCAAGAAAAGCTCATAAAAATGCATGCTATTACAGAAGCGAGCGACAAAGACTAAACACTCTATCGCGACATAATTTTCTATGTTGCGACAGAGCAATCAATTTAGGCCAAAAAATTTGGGGATCCACAACGCAGCTTTGAAGTGCGGCCCAACATTGGAAAGTCTATAAATGGATGCATCTAGGGCATTGTGGGCAGCTTCCGCAATTCCAAGACTTCTAGGTAGTTGAAGACGCTTTGTATATTAATTTTCTTTTATTTTTATCTTTTAGTAGATTTAGTTTGAGCACGTTTTTAGTTAGTTTCTTTTAATTTTATGGAATTGAGTAATGAACTGATGTGCAGCTTTGAGCTGGAATTTCTTGTAAAATTTTCTCTTTCATTACTGTTTTGAATAAAATGGAGTTTGGAAAATTTCTGGAGTTCATTTATTTCAGCTCGTTTACAATTTAAATTGAATTTTCTTAACTCGATTAGTTATTGATATGAGTGAACCATTTTGAAGAGGTTTGAGCTCCCTGCGGGAATGGGTCGATGATTGTTATTTTACGCACAAAGGGAGTGGGAAGAATGCCTTAGTTAGAATTCTTGAATTTATTTGATTGGTATTATTTTTAACTTAATTGTTCCAAGTACTGATGCAAATTATTACCCCAGAACAAAGTATTGTATCTTGTTCTAATTTCCAAGAGGCCCTCTGCATGACACAAAGATGGAGAATCCTGAGGGTATAGAACAGTTCTTTGTGGGTATGGTAGACTAATACTTTGGAACTAATGAACTCTGAAAGATTACTCAGACAGATCACTAACTTACTCATGGTTTGAGGATAGTTTGTGAAGTATCAGTTTAAATGCTTAGAGGTTTCTCCTCTTTCTGATGAAAGGATTCTGATTCCATGTTAGCAAAGATCTAATTAATATTGAAGAATGAGGTGTCATCTAAATTGGAGAAGGCTTGCAATATCCTGTCTATGGGGGTAAGAATTCTTCAATCCTTAGATTTGGGTGTGAAGTACTAAAAATGAAAAATACCCCAAATATTAGAAAGATGATTATATCTTCTGATGCTTGATTAGATGCCAGGCCATAAATGAACATGAATCTCAATAGAAAGGTATGGTTGAGAGAGAAATCCAAACTATACCACAATGCATCTTTGACAAATTCAGCTTTTGATTACTACCCAAATAGTGCTATTTTACACCCTTATTAATATAGGTTTTGAGCACTTTTTGTGTAGTAATCGCCTAATTAACCCAATTGGCATGTTAAGGACCACTTAGCGCTACTAATCAAATTTTGTGGCAAGTTTGGTTGTTTTAAGGGCTATATATCTTGAGGACAGGGATTCAAGTCAAGGCATGAAGAATCCAGTTGCAATGCAGAGCACCAAGCCAGAAGAAAAGAGTAGCATAATGGAAGCTGTGAAGAAGAAGCAAGCAGCCCTTGCAATTTCGCAATTTCGCAGCCCTTACGAAATTTCGCAATGCGAAAATTGCACCTTACACTTGAGTTTTGCGCCCTTTGTTCATAATCCTCTGACTTTTACCTTTTTGACTTTTTTTGTCAATTTTTGATTGTCTTCCCGATTTTCCCCCATTGTAATAATGTTTGTTTTATTATTTTGGTAATTTGTATTGGGATTTGGCTATAAAAGCCCCCAAAGAAGACATTATAGGGAGACTTTTTCTGGATCATTAATAAAGTTTGGCGGGAAGCTTTCATCAGCTCTCGCTCTTTTTCATTTTCTCTCCTTTTCTCTCACTTTCTCAATAGCCAAACAGCCTTTGAGGATGACAACTCAAAGGATGAGTGGCTAGAACCCTTCTTTCCTTGAAGTGAAAGGTTGTTGGGTATAGTATCCTAAGGCAGTTGGAGGTTTTTATGGTTTTCACGCAAGTACTCACTAGCATTTTTGTGCTTCCTTTGAACTCTAGGTTTAGATCCCTTGAATACCTTTAATGATCTGTATTTGATAATCTTTTAGGGTTTAGTGGATGCTTATTGCTAGATCCACTGAGATTCATTAGTTATCATCTATTAGTCATTGGAAGGTGAGTCAAGGAGACTTGTTTTCCACTGTATGAAACCACTGATGCTTAGTGAATGCCATTTCCAAAGGATAGTTGTTTTGGGTCAATTTTTATAGCTAAATGAAGAACCGGTTCAGGAGATGACTATAGGTCATCTTCCCCAACGCAAGGAAAAGGGCCCGAGGACCCCTCAGTTACTATTAGAACCCAAACTCAGTAGCTAGATACTTCAAGGAATTCTCTTTGATATTTTATGTCAATTTATTTTTAGTTTCCACCATCTAAACCCACTGTTTTTATCAAACCTTAAAATCCAAAACAAATTCACCATTTTGAACCTCACTGATAGTCATTTACACGAAGAAAACTCATCCCTGTGTTCGACCCTAAAGCCACTATACTGCAACCATGCTACGGCAGTAGGAGGAATTAGGTTTATAAATTTTGTTGATTCAGGATACCCTACTGGACCTTGAATCAGCTTTCCAACTTATGGCTTAGCTATGATTCAAAATGATGCATAAATTGATAATTATTCATTGGTCTATTTCCCAGTGTTGTCTCACTTAGTGAACTCTCAATTCCATTCTTATTAATATTTTTTTTATGTACACTAGTGAAATTACTTTAGTATTATTTTATTCTTTCTCTAATTGATGAATACACAATTGAGCAGTAATTATAGCATAACTTAGCACATTCAAGTCACACTTTACCCACATTTGATATGAGGATAGGTACTTTTAATTGCTTTGTGTTTTTAGACTTGTCTGAGTCTTTCAGGTCAAATGTAATTGTACAAAGATTTGTAATAGGGAAGCAAATATGAATCGCATGGAGGATGTGGAGCAAGCGATTGATGAAGTTTCGAGTTGTTATAATGCGAGAAAAGCACCCGGAGGGGCAAGTGTACCGGTACACGCCTTCAATGTGTACCCGGTACGCCTGCGAAAAGTGGCGGTAGGCAAAGTGTGCGGTACACGCTTCCAATGTCAGGTACACAACGCGAAAAAGTGACGGTGGCAGTGTCTTAGGTACACCACTAACATGTCTTAGGTACACTGTGTGAACTTCGTGAATTGGTTGGGAATTCGATCCTAGCGAGAACACGCTGTCAATCAACCTTTAATGCGAGATCACATTGGAGAGGGGTATAAAAGCTATAGGATATAAGGAGAAGGCAGCTTTTGATTTGGGAGGATTAGGTTTTCATAGGAGAAGTGTTCTTCCCCATAGTTTTGAGTTAAAGTTTTATAGATCCAGATTGAAGACTTTTATTCTTTGGAGATTTTGGTTTCAAGCACCTGCAATCTTTCAGTAGGAACATACATTTCGTTTTCAATCCCAGTATTTCCTTTTCAAAATTTCCTAGGTTTCTTGATTGGTCTGATTTTCTCAAAAATCTTGTTTTTATGAATAAATTCTCTTCATTATGATTGTCCTTATCACGTTCCATGGAGTTCTAAACTTCTTTGCTTTGGGGATTCCTGGTGGAAACTCACCGTGATCACGAGTGAATTCCCTCGATTCCTCTCGCGAGCATGTGGATTGTCAGAGTGTTAATTCTGCTTGTGCAAGCATTAAAACCTTAGTTGAGCATCCTCTTGACAACGTGTGAGCAGAGACATTAAGGTACACGTTGTGCTTGACTGTTTCAAATGCAAGCTAAGAGACTGAATTAATTGGGAATAAGTGACCCCAACATCATTGATCATCTTTCTTTTCAAAAGAGCATTTGAGACGAAATCTTCCATCCAGAACCATTTTATCAATGGCCCCTAGATGAGTTTGTAAAATGAGAGGTGGGGTGCGGTGATGTTCGAGAAGTGAGTGGAACTAAAATCTAGCAATCATCTTTCTATTTTAAAATATTCAAAGCAATCAATCATTGATCGACGGCACATTACATGAATTACTTTTAAATTACACTTTTTTGTGGAGAATAGCTCCTACGGATCAACAGATTTAGACCACTCCCTGTGGAGATGACTGTAGTTCCCACGGTATTACAATGCTAGACAACCTTAATTCCTACGGCAGGAATAGAGATTCAGCAAACGGAGAGATAAGTCTGGCTTGGCTAATCATCTTAATATTGTAGTTCAAATAGTAAGGATCTTGAGTAGTTGGGGTATTAAGTCTTGTGATTTATCATCAATCCTCGTGGGAACGATATCTAGACTTAAAAAAAAATTCCACTTTTATTACTTATAAACCTTGCACTTGCGATAATTCAGACCAAATACAATTTTTAATGAATCCAGTTTACAAAAAGGATAAACACATATTTTTAGGAAAAATCAAACAATTAACAAGTTTTTGGTGACATTGCCGGAGACTTTATTTAGTCTTTGGCATGTGTGCCAATTACTTGGCAAATTTGGTCTATGCAACAAAAACGGTCAACTTCTCTCCTTTAAGATTTGGGACTCCCTTGATAGCTTCCGTAACAATGGTATCTTTGAGGCTGGGTGTGACTTATAAATATGATCGTGTCTGAAAGGTTAGTATCATTTTGAATTGTGGTTAGGCATGTGTTCAGACTTTCCAATAGATAGCAGTTATCTGATGACCTATTTCCTTCCATGATATTCCGATGATTCTAATTTAGGATAGTGCATTTGTCCTTGGTGAATCCTCACGAAGACAAATCTTAGTCCGCAAAATTAGTGATCTGACTTATCGGGGTTGGCTTGCATCCATGTGAAGCACATCCTTTAATTTTGGTAAACCATGAACGTTCAAGGACCTTGACCCCAAAACACTTTCTTTTGCACCGTCCTCAAAGGTTACTAGGTCTAGACTAAATGGAAGAACATTGGATAGCAGCCACTTGTTGCCAGTCATATGTCGTGAGCTTCCATTATCAAAGTTCCGTCTTTGTTTTATTTTAGCTTTGAGAAAGGTAAGAACTCTTAGCTTTTCCTTTTTCTACCTAGGTAGGCTTCTTGACATATTTTTTCTCCCTTAGTCTCTTCTTCTGGTCAGATTTGTAGTCCCTACAGTGATGTTTGATGTGACCTATTTTTCGGCAATAGTAGCATCTGACTTACTTGCCCTTCTATTTTATGAACTAGTCTTTCTTGTTCGGAAATGTTGTTCCCGTTCTTAGGAGTGTTTAGTAGAGTTCTTCTACTTTTATAGTCTTGGGATGAGGAATCTCCTTCTAAGCTACTGGTTTCAAGCCAAAAGATCCCCTTTGGTACCTAATGGCTTCCCAAGCCTTGGAGGTGGTCCCCATACATAGAATGTGATCTAGGGACGACGTTCCTAAGTTCATCATCCTTACTACTTTTCTGAGATGTTCTAACTCATATTGAGCCATGCTGTTCTTAAGGATTTCTCATTTTAGAGTAGCTACCTCTTTCTTTAAGGCTTCGTTGTCTTGACTGAGTTGATGGACTTGTCCTTGAAGATCTTCATTGATTTTTACTGTATTTACCAACCTTTCGTATTATGTAATAATGTGCTAGTTCTTCGTTTGGGATCTCATCCTCATCTTCTTCGATCAATGGGTGAGCCGAAGGATGTTGTGGAATCTAGTCGACAACCACGTGTTCGGACACTAGTTGCCACATCCTTTGAAATTTCTTGATGTTTTATGTCTGATTCAAGAATCAAGGTCACTGCTGCTGGAGCAATTGATTGATTGTCATGTTCTCATCTCCTTTGTAGTCTTTTGATTCATCATCACTGCAGGTAACAAGGAGAGATCGGTTCTTTTTCGTATTGGCACATTCTACTTAGATGTGATCATAACCTCCACATTCTCTGCACTGAATTAAGTTGTTTATGACATTTAGCCCTAATGATCCTTTTGTCCTGCCGAACTTAGTAGAATTACATGTGTTAGATGAAAATTTTCTAGTTTGAGGGTTACCTTTGGCCTAAGTATTCAACCTTTTCATGGCTCTTTCAAAATTCTTTGACAACAAGGTCACAGATTCTAAAAGTTCATTCTCTTCATCAACAGGTGGTTCGAACTCAGCTCTTCATCCCACAAGTTTCTTTCTTTCCTTGGACTCTTCATTTAGTTCTATTTCAAACGTAAGTAGAGATCCCATTAGTTCTTTAAGTCTCATTCTTTCAAGTCTTTTACCTCCCGTATTGTTGTTTCCTTGTACATAAACCTAGGTGGCAAGGATCTTAGGGCCTTTTTCACAAGCTTCTCTTTCTAGGATCTTTTCCCCAAGAGCAAATGATTCAATAGCTATGTCACACAATTTTCTATTGAAGTCACTAATAGTCTCCTCCTCACTCATCCACAAGTTTTTGAACTTTGTTATAAGCAGTTCTAACTTGGATTCAAGAACTGCATTAGTTCCTTCAAAATGGACACGAAGAATATCCCATGATTCTTTGGCTACTTTTCGGCGATGGATATCATCTTGAATTTAGAGGGATCAACACCGTTGAAGATTGTATTCAAGGCTTGTGAGTTTTGGGTGGAACGAGAGTCTTCTTCAGGTGTCCAATCTGCTTCGTCCTTGGGAAGAATTTTCCCTTCAGTATCAGTTTTTGTAGGCAGCTTCCATCCTTATAGAAATGATCTCCATGCCTTTTCATCAATTGATTTTATGAAGGTATGCATCCTTGCTTTCCAGTTGTTGGGTTTTAAAAGGTGGCATCCCATGCCAAAGCAGCGAAAGACAAAAACAAACTTCAATAAAACCCTTCCAAGTATCCCTTGAGGCATCAAAGTCGGTGCAAAATAAGATGGGGTGCAAGATTTATACCTCACGTCGGTGTAAACCGATTCTTAAAGGATGATGCAACCGCGACCAAAGCAAACGACATCCTTAGTTTGCCTCTAACAGTAGCCACACAAAGAGTGGAGCCAATAACCTCTAAGAAAATGGTCTAGGATGAAGTCTCAGTGCTAGCCAAGTCTATATCCAAAGAGGGAAGCCGAAAACCCGAGGATTTGACGCTCAAATCACTCTAAGAGTGGGATGTTCTTCAAGAACACTCTCTCTAACTCAAGAACACTCTTTCTTGAGAAAAGTGGGCAAATGAAGGCTTAGGATTAGGGTTTTCTATAAAGGTCCTTTCATAGGAAAACCCTTGCCTTTGAAACGTCTAAAGTGCCCCTATCTTTAAGAGATGATAGGCTACACGCATCCCTATGTGTTATGTCGTGTTCCATCACGAACCTTAAGCCCATGAACAAGCCCAAACCTACTTTATCTCTTAGTGATGGCTTTGGATCTTGGGATTTCGGGACATACCATTCTCAAAATTGATCTCCCTTACATTTGGATCACATCCAAATCCGATTTATATCAGCCCCACACTCTTCTAAGAGTGTGATCCAATAGGTTCCCAATTATATTGGTCACTTGATTCAACTATTGAATCAAGCAAGTCATGAGCGGCATCTAGCAACACATTATGACCCCCAATTAACCGAAGAGTCAGTGGCCTAACTGTTAACACTTGTATAGAAAATTACCTCGTAATTCGTCATTTCACCAATCTATACCCCACTATATTCAGAGCATGGACAAAGTGCAACTCCTATTAGACTGCTTACACCACATCTAGCCCAAGTGATATTAGATCTTGTCCTCGGACTTATTACTCATCAGTTATGCACCTGAAGACACTCTTTATAGCATTTCCACTATGGCTAGAAATTCCTGAATAATGATCCTGACAAAGGGTCGTAGGTATACCCTCCCTTTATTAGGAGTGGTGAATCCTTTGTTGGCTACTCAATTACCTTCGAACACCTCAAGCTATACCCGATCATCACCTACGAGTGACCTCTGAAAGGAAACAAGGAATGAAATCAAAGTACAGAATCAGCATCCAAGATATCCTTGAGCACCTCAAGTCTAAGGATACTTGCACCATTGCTATGATGAGACAATCATCTACATATAATAAATAATCCATATGATTGTCTCATAGAAAGTCTCCGATGTACTTAGCTACTCGTAGCAAGCATCCACATGTCAACTTTAATCAACTCATGATCATAGTTTATAAGATCAACTGTTTGATCCAATCAAGGAGTATGATATATGATAGTTTGTCTGGATCAACAATGTTTAGACTCATTAATCCTATGACTAGTGATAGTTTAAATACTAACATAATTGCACATGATAGGAATCTTATTATCATGATCTCATCATGATTTCCTTCAAGCTATGTTATGTATCATGGACTTCATTAATCAGATTAAAAATCTAAATCAATTCAACGTATGAATATCAAATTAATGAAGAAGTCTTTCATATTAAATAATATGTAATACGTGCAAAAAGTACTAAGGGCGATTGCCTTTAGAGCACTTCTTTAACACCAGTAACCATAGTTCATCCCATCAAGAAGAGGGGGACGACTAGTAGAACCACATTCTTTCATCAAATCCATATGATACTTATACACAATTAGTTAGAGTAAACACAATTCTCACTCAATAACTTAGAGTGACTCGCTCTAATACCAATTAATAGATATAAGTGAGTGATCAAGGTCGAAATCCTTGATGTTCGGACTATGATCTCGTTCATACTTTAGTGAAGTATTTTCCAAACTCCCCCTGTAAGACTTAGTGTATGTAGAGCAAGTTTGATTTATTTGTAATAAAGTAAAGACACGCACAATCTTTTACATGGTTTGGCAACCTACTTACCTCCATGAGGCTATGCCCGAGATCTGAGGATTTCACTTGATGCGATTCAAGACACAATTAGTCTTATGTGGTATGAGATACACTCTCTACCCACGACCCTTCTTGAAACTTAATCACTCCTAGTGGAATTCAGAATGAACTCCCTCCATTCCCCTTTCTACAACATCACACACTCATACTTGCATTACATCAGTATAAGATAAAGAAAATAAAGAACATCTTTCACCAAAGGTGAAAGAATTTTAACATACAATACTTCAATCGAGTATCTGCACTCCGCCTCCACACTCCTTCAGCACGTCCAGACTTTGCTTGTTCTTCTTCAAGCTCTACTCCTAAAATCCGTGACGAAAAACTTCTAACCCCTAAATATATAGCACTTGATTCGGTCTTGGAAATCTAGATAAGGCTATATCATTATCCTAATGTGACTCCAACCCTACCTTATATTTTTCGTTCTTTCCTTTAAGCTATCACCACGGAAATAGGAAACTTGATAATCAAGTATCCTCTTTGAAAATAATCCTAAATTGTTTCTAATTCTGGTTTGATAGCTTAGGCGTTTGGATCTATTGTGATTTGATCGTTATCCACTTACCAAATATATCCTAGACCCATCGATAACTTGCTCCCCAAGTTCCTTGGCCTCTAAGCTGGCAAACTCATGTGCATCTCACGGCTACTCTGCTTCTAGTTCGGACTTCCCATATTTAGTACGTCCCTGTAACACATAATTGTCTTAGTTTGAACGACTTCCTATTCCTACCAAGGACTTCATCTCTATTTCATTAAATCTTTATCAAGTTCGATTTAAGTAGTTATGCTTAGAGTACTTGGGAGCAGATATGAGCAAATTTAAATTCAACATTTATATAATAAATAGAATACGTAAAATAAGTTCAAAGAAGTAAATAAAATTAATTTATCAAATTTAAACTTATTTTTCATTTTTCTTTGCTTTTTCTTTTCTTTTATCTTTGGGAAAACTCTGTAATAGGGTCTCTATTTCAATTTATTTGAAAAATTATGGTTAAAAGACCTAAAATCAAGGTTAAGTCCCCTAATTTAAAAAATATTTGATAAAGAGGTCAAAATTTTTAATAAAGGGTCTAGCTAACCTCAACTACGACTTCAATAAACCTTGAATACTATCATAGTGTTTGATACAACCTCGTATCTAAGATTAATTAAAATCGTATATGAAATTCGTAGAACTTTTTATCAAATATTTTATCATTTTTATCAAATATTTTTCAAATCAAAAAACCTAATCTTGATTTCAAGTCTTTTAAACTTAATTAATTTTTCAAATAAATTAAAATGAAAGATTGTATAACATAGTTTCCTTTATTTTTTTCTATCTATTTTTTCTTTAAATATTCCCTCAAATTTCTTTTTTTGTCTGAACATATATAGCCCAAAGGTCTCAATCAATATAATATGAGTGGTCTGGCAAGTCTGTTTTTTAAATCTAGAATAAATTGAAAGTTTGATTGTTTGATTGTCACCCAATATAATTGTAAAACACATATAATATGTAAATGAGTCATCAAATAAGTAATTTATAGCTGTCAAATGTTAGCTAAGATCTTTAGGGACAGTGATCTGCAAGGAGGGGACAAAGAGTTGGAACTGCAGACACTCATTTTATTTCTCTGACCCAAAAGGGTCCCATCCTCTTACATTAGCTTTCATTGAAAGAATAGGGTAAAAAAACATGTATATGAGAAAAAAAAGTACAGGAAAAGATTGTTGTGAAGTTAGGGTTTGAGAAAAGTGAACCAAAAAGTATGAAAACAATGATTCAACAACATCTCATCATATTGTGGCATTATGATATTTTCCATCAAATTCCAAAATACCATATGAGATATTATTTTATTATTTTCATGCCCTTTAAAATTCATACATACTCACACTGACATTAGCACCCTCTACCCTTCAAGATCTAACATACGCTACAAGCCTAAAAAAAAAAAAACCAAGTCCAAGATGTCCAAGGATAGATTCTTGCATATACCCAAAATTTAGGTATGCATCGTAGACTTCAAACATTTCTCTTTTTCTTTTTCACAATTATTCACTTTATTAAATCTTTGTTATAAGGTTTCGAATAAACCTCTCATACATCCAATCTTGCTATAGTAATTTATTTTAAATTTTATGAATCAAATAGGGTTATTGATTCCAAATTTTTCATTATTATAGTTATGATTAAAAAATAATAATACAAATTTTCATTGTTTCCAATAAAAGTTTTAGGAAGAAAATAAATAATTTGACAAACATTTATGGGAGTGGACAGAGTACCATTCCTTGTATACATCAATCCTATCAAATGGGTGTTGGACAAATCTTAATAAAGGGGGTACATTCATACCTTAAATTGGTAGATATTATCAAAGAAATAAATTATAGGTATAAGTACAAATTGACATAATATAAAGTTTGAAAACGTGCTTCACCTAATTGATTAAAGCTCAAGACCAAAGCCTACTTTATTATCTGAATGACATCATTGGCAGAGAGAGAAAGAGGGTAATGATCAATGGTACACGGTTCTTGAATTGGGTTAAAGAAATATTTAAAAGCTCTTCTTAAGAGATCTCAAATCCCCAACTCCCATTCCATGTTGCTTTGGATGGATTTGGTTTTCCCTTGGTTTTAGCTTTCCCAAAAGAAGAGCCATGCCAACCATGAAACAACCTTCACTTCCAAATTCCCATTATTATAATTATTTATTATTCATATTATTTCTTTCTTTTTTTTTCTTTAGTCTATGACAGCCAATCAATAGCTCTCTTACAAAAGGGCACTCCTTCACAACTGGCAGAACCCCATTTGCTTAAACCATTGCTCTCCTCATAGTCTAATAGTGGAGAGGAATTTTGAGAATCTCATTCCCTTTTCTTTAATAATATTTACTAAGAGGGTGAGACTCATTTTCTTTCCTGTATTGTCTTCTCCTTTGGACTACCCCCATATAGCTTTTTTTTTTCTTTGGATTATAGTCTATGATACATTGAACATAGAGAAATAGTGTTATAAAATTCCATTTTATTATTATAAAAAAGAAAGCTTTAATATTTATTAATTTATTTATTTTTGGGAGGTGTAATTTGAATATTCTTGTTTTTTTTTTAAATATTTTCTGTAAGAATTCCTAGTAAAACCAACCCAATCAACACAAATCATTTTTCCCAATTTTTTAAAACCAAGGGCTTAACTGTGCATTAGGGTTTTTTTATAAAACATAAGTGTGGGAGAGATTCCATTACTCTAAAGCTTAGATCTTGGTGATTGCAAACCCCAATGCCAACTAATAATGACATGAGAGAAAGAGAGAAAGGGACAGTCCATCAACAGAATAAGGTAGTAAAATAAAGTAATGGCAATAAGTTTACAAAAATGATTTTCCTTAGTACTTTTATAATTTATGGATGAGCCTAACACAAAGCAGGAGTAACAAGATTGATGGGTCAACCCTGAGAATATAAGTCATGATCCAAAGGCATTAAGATTTAGATTACTTTTTGTGGGTGGTTCCCCCATCCACAAAAACTCAGATTCTTCCACTTATTAAATATAAAGATCATATAGTATTTCACAATTTAGCTCACCCAACTTACTGCTCTTGCAAATCAATGATTTTATAACGCTATGCATGTGGCTTGTCTCCAATTGTAAAATATCTCATAGATTTGGTAGACAACATCTAGCAGGATCGTAAGATTGGGAGGGGGTGTAGCAGGAGGTGTGGTGGCGGAGTTTTACTTGAGTTCTTATAAAGATTTTAAATTAATTTACTTTTATGAAAATGGAAATTCTTCAATTGAAAACTTGAGATCTAAAATATTAAATAACCTGTCGTTCAAATATTGATGATTAGTGTATACAAATTTCAATTCTTATGATAGCAGAATTGGCCAAGAAATATATTGAAGTAAAGTTGAAGGACAAAGAAAAGGACAACAGATGGGGATATGACTAGACTGAAATACAAACACAGAAACAAGTATTGTTGATATTTGAAAAATCATAATTATTACCAATTAAAATGATTTATGTTACAGCTCTAAAAACATTTCAGAACAAATTGAAAAAGGGTTTGAATGGAGTTATTTGAAAAGTGACGAGCAGGGGTGGTAATTCGTTGGCCATCGGTTATGTTCATGTCATGATAATATATATCGTGTTAACCATTGTTAATTTCATCGGCGTGAATAATACAGTATTAATGACAATCGTTAATTGGCTGATAGTTTATTATTCGTGTTAGATGTGGCAGAATATGGCTATTATTGATTATTAAAATAATAAGAATTATAATTAATCGTCAGTATATGTTTAACGTAAATAACCTATTAAATTTAACATATTTATTAATTTTATTATTTAAATTAATAGAAATTATAATTAATAATTCATATTTAATATAAATAACTTATTAAATAGATTAATTAATTAATATAATAATTAAATGAGTTAATTAATCAATCAATTAAGTAGTCGTATGATATGAATACGACTGTTATTAAGCGTGTGGGCGAGTCGATCTGAATGTATTCAACATGTCGTATTGAGCTGTAGGTGAAAATCGTGTTGGGTTTATATCGGTATTTAACGATGTCGTATGAATTTTATTAGTATAGTGTTTGAGTTTTCAAAAAAAAAAATTTATTTTTTGGCTTGATAAGAAAATGTAGCTGGGTTCTTGACCAAACAAATCCTAATAAAATTTTGTGAGCTCTTCTTCCAAGGTGTAATGAAGGCCAGTGCCATGAAAAGTAATAAAAAAATTGGGTAATGGTGGTTGGCAGTGTCAGTCGCTGGCTCAAGCTGGTATAATTATTGGTAAAATACAGATTACAAAATAAAAATTAAGTTAAGGAAGAGAGAGAAAAAAGTAATTGATTTTATGGATGGATTTTAATATAGTTTAACAGTAGCAGTGACGGTGGTTAATCATCATTCATCAAAGAGTTCAGTTTTTAATGCAGGCGTGGGTATAAATGCAGGGCCTTTGCCACCTCTCATCTCTTTCACTTGCTTCAAATACCCATTTCATTGTTTCTCTTTTGGAGATCTCTATATTACTCTCACTCTACATGGCACTTGAATTGTATAGGAGAGAAAAAAACAGGAGGCGTGCCCAAATTCAATAAAGTTTTGAGTGAAAAGCTTCAATGGAGGTCAGTACCAAAGGTAGTGCGAGGAATCTGAAATGGGTATCTTTCTCTTCCCAGTTTTAGTTGGGTCTCTCTCTGTTTCAGAGCTATGGGTCTGCTCCTCTGACTAGGGTTTAAAATGTGGTATTTATTGTGCTGAAAGCGAGAGGAAGAGAGAGAGAGAGGTGGGAGAGAGAAAAAAAATTCAATTCTTTTTTTCCTTTTTTTTTTTGAAACTTTTTTTGGGGTTGGGCTTAATCGAAAGCTGCTTCTAGAGGGTGCTTTAGGGGTCTTCTTTGAACTGAGTTTTGTGTTTTTCTTTATCTTGGGAGGGCTTCCCCCTTTGAGTAGTTTTGGTTCTGCAACTTCTCAGTGCTTGCTTTGGAAATAGTGGAAGTTAATACATGTTTGATCTTTGGTACATATTTTGGTACGTGGGTTTTTGTTTTAATGTCTTTGGGGTTTTCAGTTCATTAATTGAAGTGGGTCATTCTTCCTTTTCCTTGTTGTCAACTGTTCTCCATGTACCTGTAGCTTGCTTGCTTCACATGGGTGGATTGAGCTTTGAATGAATCTCTCTGTGACCATTGAAGTGTCTTATGTTCCGGGTCTTCGATTTTGTTGTTTATTGATTCAACATTAAGTCTGGAGCTGCTGCTTTTGTCTGCCGATTTTTGGGCATTTGATCTTTGACCGCCATTGTTGAGCAATTAGGGTTTCGTTGGGGACATTAAAAAAAAAAAAAAACAAAAAACAAAAAAACAATTGGAAAACGTCTGTTTCTGGCTGCTTCTTCTGATTTACTTATCCAGAAGAGATGGATATGAGTGATAAGGATAAATTTGAGGTGGAAAAAAGGAGTGATGATTCTTTGAACTTCCATTCAGCTAGTATGTCGTCAGTTGGCGTTTCGGCGGGGGGAATCTCACAAATTCGTCTATCAGTACGGTTCAGGGCGGTAATCCGATGGCGGTTTGTAAGGGAGATCTGGTTGGCTGCTCTTCTTGTTCCTCGGCTTCCATGGTGGACTCATTGGGCCCGAACCTCTGGGACCATCATCCTGCAAATTCACAAACCTTAGGAGGATTTTGCGACATGAATAATGTTCAGAACAATGCGAGTACATCAAGCACATTAAGATTAGAAAGGAGGTCCTGGTTCTTTGAGAATGGATATCGATAAAACACTTGATATTGGTTGAGTCCACCTAGTTCGATGCTGAAGGGGGTATTTTCTTGCCCAATACTCGGAATGCTCCCTCAGAGCTTGTCACAGTTTCCTGCCGATTCGGGTTTCATCGAGCGAGCAGCGAGGTTTTCGTGCTTTAATGGAGGTAATTTTAGCGATATGATGAACCCTTTCAGCGTTCATGAATCTTTGAATCCTTATTCTAGAGGTGGGGGAATGATGCAACAAGATGTTTTTGCAAACAATGGGTTGAAATCTCAAAAGGATGAGCTTAGCATGGCTGAAATTTCAAAAGATGTTTCTTCGGCTGTGCGAGGGGCGGTGGAAGGGAGTCCACTGAAAAACGAGAGGAAAACTGAGAGCTTGGTGAAGTCCCTTGATGAAGCAAAACAAGGAATTGGAGCTTCTGGTAATGAATCCGATGAAGCCGAGTTCGGTGGTGGCGGTGGGCAGGAAGAGCCTTCTACAAAGGAGGGCGCTGGTGGTGAACCCTCTTCTGGCAAGAGCCATGGCTCGAAGAAAAGGAAGAGAAGCAGCCAGGTAAATACTAAATACTAAATACCCCATGTTTACCAATTGTTTCTTCCTCTTACTCATGATTTGCTGATTTTCTTGTTTTAGGATGCTGAGATTGATCAAGTCAAAGGAAGCCCACAGCAACCTGGAGATACTTCAAAGGATAACCCTGAGGCTCAACAAAAGGGAGACCAAAACCCGGGTTCAGTTCCCGGTAAGAACGTTGGAAAACATGGTAAGCATGGGGCACAAGCTTCAGATTCCCCAAAGGAAGAATATATTCATGTCCGAGCACGGAGAGGCCAGGCAACAAACAGCCACAGTCTGGCAGAAAGAGTAAGATTTTTACTGAGTTTTGATTGAAGGAATTCTATTGTCATAGTCTTGGAGTTAAAGCTGGTAAATCTTGATGACAGGTAAGAAGGGAAAAGATCAGTGAAAGGATGAAGTTTCTTCAGACCTGGTACCTGGTTGCAACAAGGTTGTTTTGGAATTAATAACCTAGGGACCATAATTAGTTTGAATTTTCTGCATAATTCAATATTTGCTTTATAGTCCTCCTCCACAGGAACTGCTTGTTTTTGTAGGTTACTGGCAAGGCAGTCATGCTAGATGAAATCATTAATTATGTGCAATCACTTCGACAGGTTGAGGTAGGGTATGAAGGATATATTTTTTCTCCTTTTGGGATCTATTGGTTCTCGAACTGAATCTCTGGTTCTGTGGTCTATCAGCATGCATCTTTCATGTCTCTGAAACATTAGCAGTTCAGTTTCACCAGAAGTTCTTGTTGAGTTATTTTAGCTGCATCGCACTGTGATATCGTTGTGCCTCTAACATGTATTAACTTGCACTTATAGCAAAACAGCTTCAGTTTTTTCTCTTTCAGATGTGCTGTCTTTTTATATTGGTTCTTTAGTAAATTAACCCTCTTATGCTTTTGGGGTGAATTCTTTTTCATTATTTTGGCTAACAGGGCATAGTTCCATAATTCCTACACTTTGCTTTCTTTTGATCAGGGTGAATGTTAACATTTATTCTCATTTTTTCCAGTTTTGTCGATGAAACTTGCGACAGTTAATCCACGGCTGGATTTTAATATTGAAGGGATCCTTGGTAAAGATGTAAGCGAGATTACATAACAAATAAGTATAATGCAAAATCATGCATTTTTTCTTTTTTTCCTTTCCATTTGTCTCTTCTTATCCGCTAAAATGGATACTGCTCCTTTGCTATAGATCCTTCAACCGAGAGTAGGTCCTTCATCAACAATGGGTTTTTCATCAGAAACAACTATACCTTATCCTCAGCTACATCCATCTCAACCAGGACTGATTCAAGTAGGTCTTCAAGGCTTGGGGAACTCTTCTGATGCAATTCGGAGAACTATTAGTTCTCAATTGACAGCCATGAGTGGAGGAGGGTACAAGGAGTCAACACCCCAGGTACCTTTTCCTCCAGTAGCTAATACCGTATTCTCTTAATACTTCAATTCTTTCTGTTCTGAAACTTCCCTTGATCAACCTTTGTGGAAACTTGGCTCATATGCCTTATTCTATCTTGGTTGGGGTGGGTCAGTTGGGTTTTGTTTGCTGTGAATAACTTTCCGGCTGACTTTTAGCAAGAGTTAAATAAGTCTTCCTTTTAGTATATAACTAGAGGGTGAAGGATGGATCTTGTGTAAGTCTTACCTTTATGTAAGTCTTCCTTTCTCATGAAGTAAGGAATTCTTCCCTTCTGTTGTATCTTTGAGGAGCAAGATTCAACTAGCCCAGAGCAAGTATTTGCAATACTTTTGACTTTCGTCAATGATCTTGAAAAGAACCCGTAAAGGCAGAAGAACATCATTAGATGAAAACTTCTGCTTTCTTTCCCCTCTCATTATCAAGCCCGCAGCTGACCCATCCCATCCTCTCCCACCAAAGCCATGCTTTCAACTCAGCCTTTAAGAGTCTGTTCGCATCTTACCATTTACCTTTCACTTTAACATATTTCTTTACAGCTACCTAGTGTATGGGAGGATGAACTCCACAATGTTGTTCAAATGGGCTTTGCTACTGCTGCTCCCGTCAACAGCCAAGATTTAAGTGGTATAACTGATTGATTTTCATATGTATAAACCTCTGCAATGATAAATTCCATCTTCTCTTGAGCCAACAATGAAGTTATTACGCATTTGCAGGGTCTCTACCACCTGGCCATATGAAAGCTGAACTTTAATCAATGGCTTCAATTTTTCTGTATTTTTATTGTCCTGTGGGGCCCAGTATAACATAACTCCTAGATCTCAGGAAACGGAGCCCCTATTTTTAACCTTGTCTAATTATGAGATCCAATAAATCATGCCCATCTTCCTACTTCAATACTTCAAGGTAAATTGATATGCGACTAGAGCCTGAAATCAAAAGCTTTGAGAGGGTCCATCGCATAGAGAAGCAAGAATCACCCCCACCCGAGCGAGCTACCGAGCATTTTCAGATGTTATGTTGCAGCAGTGACCTCCAGTGTTTATTCATTCAAGAATCGATCAGCATACACCCGGAAAAGTGAAAAGTGAAAAGCCGATGTTTACAAGAGAGGTTGTTCTCCTTGAGCAAGAGGATGGAGGATCAAAAAAGGCATTAACCAAACTGTAAAGATCCCAGGGAAGATGTCTTGAGTGAAAAAGCACAAATTATGGGTGGAGTGGGTTGGTTGGCTGTCAGTGGGTGGTGGGATTAGAATGCCGCCACCCACCCCCCAGCGCTGTTGTTGCTGTTGACCATGGGATGGTGTTTATAATCAAATCCAGTATTTGGAGGGAAGTTAGAAGTTGTGTATGTGTTATTCAGATATTGTCAAAATTAAATGTTATATGCCTTATATTTTATTTTCTTTTATTTTTTTGCCTCTGGAGATTAAATTTTTGTTGACCCTGTTTGTTGAGACTAGAAGAAAACCTGATTTAACATCTGATGTGTTTGACTTGTAGTACTTATACCTGTGTGGATCTTTTCATTATCGCATGAATTATGTAGTAGGGATCATCTTCTGGTCATGAGTTGCTTAAATCACTGCAGTTTAAATGCTCTTCATTGATGAGTAGGTTTTTTTTTTATTTTTGTTTTTTGAGAACAGTTTTTGAAAACAGAGAGTACATCAAAAATTATGTTCCCTGAAAACCGGTCTTGTTCTTTTAATTTTATGTTTTCTATCTTTTTTGTGTTTTTCAGAATAAAAAACTGGAAACCAATTTCTTTGTTTTTCAGAACAAAAAGACAACACAAAAATTTGTCAAACAAAACAATTTTTTTTGTGTTTTTCAGAACAAAAAAATGGAAACCAATTTCTTGTTTTTTCAGAACAAAAAACTGTTTTTAAAAATAGTAAAACAAAACAAGCCCGTGTATTGATTTCCAAATGGATATTTGCAGCAAGTTGTGCTAACTGCTAAACATGGCCACCATTATCCCCTTGGTAGAGAGAGAGGAAGGGAAGAGAGAGAGAGGAGCATCCAGCCCTTAATGCACTAATTAAAGAGTATGAGTAAATATGATTTTGTATAATGAAGGCCTAATTGATATCCAGGAGCGAAGATACGAAGGAATATGTCGCTAGAAGTTTGATGTAGATGATAATAATTAGCAAAGAAAATAAAACGGTCGTATAAAGATTCACGAAGTTTTAACGTGGATTCCGTCAATCGTCTACGTGCGAATGAGAGAAAATATCTCTATTATACGATATAAAATATTACAGAAATAGAACAACATATAATTAGGTTCAGGAAACATCCTGTGTTTCTCCATTCTTGGTATCAATACCTTGAACCACGAAACTCACACCATCGAGTATTCCTGTTTTTCCTCACATCTCTATAAACCCTTTCATAACTTTTTTGCCTCATAACCCAAAATATTTATAATGATATTCCTGATGAGTGTGAAACTCATATTTTTAAGCCTATTTTTCATGTATATTTGAAGCTTAAAAGTTCAATTTATGCAAAGCACTCTGGTTGTTGAATTTGTGTTTTGCAGGAATTTAGAAAAAAAAAAAAGCAAAAATCAATAGGAAAAGCAACAAAAATGGCTAAGGCAAGAAATTGTTGAATGTCGCGACAAATTTCACCTTTATCGCTATAAAACTTAGGGCAAGCAGTAGAAGAAATGTCGTGACAATCGAAGCCCTGTCGCGACAATTACCAAAAAGAGTCCTTAAACAAGTAGTAGAAACTTTGTTGCGATATTTCTCAATGTTGTCGCGATACAGTCAAGATGAATGTATGAGAACATTGTCATGACAAGGAGAGCAAAAATCACGAGAAGAAATGCGGAAGAATGTCCACGACATGAAATCGTGTAGCGACAAAGCGAGGCGAGACTTGAAGGTCGTGACATGAAAGATTGTTCTGCGACAAGCGGCAAAGAGTTCGCAAGATTTTGTCGCGACAAAAGTTTTTATGTTGCGACAAAACCCCCAGAGATCAACAGGGCAAAGCAAGTAAAGCATGTCGCGACATTTGAAACTTTGTCGGCGTTATTAAGAGTGGAAGTCGGCTGAACTGTCCGCGACATTCGCGACTTTGTCGCGATATTACTCACCCCAGAATTCTTAAGAGCGAGAAAGTTTGTCACGACAATAAATAGTTTGTCACGACAATCATCAAAGAAGAATGTGAAGCACAGTGTTGCGACAAGCTTGCAACAAAGATTGAAGACATATGAACTGCATTTATGTCGTGACATTCTACAACTTTTTGTTGTGACATACACTGCTAAAGAGCAACATCAACATTTATCGTGACAAAGCAACGATAGAGCCTAACGACAAAGGAGTTAGCTTCAATGTCGTGGAAAACAAAACTGTTTCGTGACAATGAACACAACTAGGCTTGCACAGAAACCCATGAAATCAGCCTGGAATTCAAACTCAGCATTTATGAGGCCTATAAATAGAAAGAGAAAGGGCAACAAGAAAAGGGAGAGCAGCATCTTCAGGAGAACAGAAAGAAGGAGTAGCTGAAGCTTTTGTATATATTTTTATTTTTCTTTTGATTTTTCATCTTTTAGATTAGAGTAGTGGATTTGAGCTGAAATATCGAGCTGGATCGTTGTAAATCTAGCTTTATTTATGTCTGAACTTGAGTAGAATCTAGGGTTGTTTATGGAATCCATTTTATTCAATTTTGATTACATTTTCAATGAATTTGTTTGATCAACTAGTCATTGTTAATTGTGATTCAGTTATGAAAGGCTAAGCTCCATCTAGGAAGGGATTGATTGTTTTGATTATCATTTTTGTTGTATTTAAATGAATTTTGTGGGTTTGAGTATTGGATTGATTTAATTGACATTGATCTTTAAAATAACTATTCTAAGTATCAACATATCATACCCAATAAAAGAGTTGTATCTTTGCACTAATTTTCAGGATCCTTCTGAGTGACACAGAGATGGACAACCTGAGATCAAAGAGCAATAACTTAAGGTTATACTAGGCTGATACCTTTAGAACTAATGCACTCTAAATATCACTATGATGAATCATGGGTGATGTTCTAACCTCTAACTTCAAGGATCCTTTCTAGATGACAACATAAATGTGTTCCCGAGGCATAATTAAGGACCATTTGATGAATAATCATTTTAATATTCAGAGAGTTCATCTCAGTTTGAGAGAATGTTTGTCCTCTTGTAATATGGGAGTGATTATTCTAACCAAACTACAGACTGAGATGTCAAGTAAATTGAAGGAGGCTTGTGTTATCCTGTCTATGGGGGCAAGCAGACTTCAGTCCTAAGAAATGATTGTGAAGTACTAGTTTAGAAAAATAGTTAGCTCTTAGAAAGATAATCAAATCCCAAAAGTAGCTCTTTAAATCCATTGACCTGGTTTTAGGAATATAGTGTTCTAAAGAGTGAAATATATAGTGTCATGAGGTATTCCAAGGCTATAATACTCTACTCTTAGACAAATCCAAAATTCAAGTCCATGACTATATAGTTTTTGAACCTCTAGCAATTTGATGATCATAACACTTATCCCATTCCTAGTGTTGTTTCAACTCAGTGAAACTTCTAATCCATTTAGCTTAAATTATTTTTTTCATTAAAAGAAAAATATACAAAAATACTTTCATTCCATTTATGCTAGTTAATCAGATCTTTAAGTTAGAAGTTCAAATAGTGATGATCTTCAGTAGTAGGGGTACTTGATCATTAAAATTTTCTCATCAATCCCTGTGGGAATGATATCTAGACTTATAATCCACTTTATTACTTGTATGACCTATACACTTACAGTGTTTTTTCAGGTCAAACTAAGTTTTAAGTATATTATTATAAGCGAACATCATAAATCTGGTCTATATCAAATTTTGGTCTCAACAAGTTTTTAACATTGATGCTAGGGACTGAATCAGTCTTTGGTAGCAATTCCTAACCACTTTCATTATTCTATAAGGAAACCTAATATTTAAATAATATAACAACCTAAGAATTATCCAATAAAATATTATTTACAAATAGGAATTAATACTAATTAGGAATTTGAGACATATTCCAACAATCTCCACCTTGGTTCAAAATTCCATCATTGGCTCCACCTTGAATTGAAATTCCATTTTGTGTTCATCTTATGTGCTTTGAAATATTTGTTCTTCTAGAGATCTTTAATTTGAAGCTCTAACAATCCTCCCCCATCATAGAGAATTACAATAGGGCACTCCTCCCAAGACGATCATCTCAATCCACTCTACGCACCTAAGTTTTCTTGGCTCCTATAGCATTCTATCATACTCCTTCCTTATATGAAGCACCATCTGTCTCGAGAGCTTGCTCTTATCTACGACAACTCCTCTTCATCGTGGAGCAACAACATGTACATGAAGATCCGGGGCACATCGTCTATTCGATAGAGCATAACCATGGACTTGTCGCCAACTAATTATGGCTCACCACCTATGTTCGACATCCGAGGATTTCACATACATGGCCAAGTCTGAACCTTGGCTCTAATACCAATTGTTGTGCTAGTGGAAACTTTGATGTAGATGATAATAATTCAAGAACAAAAAGATAAAGACTAATTCTTACACACGAGGTTTTGTCATGGTTCGGCCAACCATGTTTACATCTATGGATGAGAGAGAATCTTTCCATTATACGATAAAAAATATTATAGAGTGGGAGCAACATACGATTGGGTTCGAAGCATTGCATGTTTCCCGATTCTTTGTATGCATACCTTGAGCGAAGTGGAAACTCCTCTCGCTCCGTCGAATTCCTAGTTCTTCCTCACATCTCTATAACCTTATAGCCTTTACAAGCCCATCTCTCTCTCTCATAACTTTTTCCCCTCATGACCCAAAATATTTATAGTGATATTCCTAACTAATTTCCTTATTTTACAAGGAAACCTAATATTACAATAATATAGCAACCTAAGAATTATCCTATAAAATATTATTTACAAATATGAATTAATACTAATTAAGAATTTTAGACATATTCCAACAATCTCCACCTTGGATCAAATTCCATCATTGATTCCACCTTGAATTGGAATTTCTTTTTGTCTTCCTCTTGTGTGCTTTGAAATTTATGTTCTTCTAGAGATCTTCAATATGAAGCTCTAACAGTCCTCCTATCAAAGAAGTACACTTAACCTCCTCTAAAATTATCATCCATCAATCCATTCTCTGCACCCCAAGATTTTTCTTGGCTTATATTGCATTCTAGCACACTCCTTATATGAAGCACCACCTGCCTCGGGAGCTTGCTCTTATCTAGGACAACACCTTTTCATCGTGGAGTAGCAACACTTACATGAAGATCCATAGCACATCGTCTATTCAATACAGCATAACCATGGATCTATCCCTAACTAATTGGAGTTCACCACCTATGTTCGACATCCGAAGATTTCACTTACATGTCCAAGTCTAAACCTTGGTTTTTATACCAATTGTTGTGCCAACGAAAGCTTTGATGTAAATGATAATAATTCAAGAACAAACAAATAAAGAATAACTCATACAAAGATACACAAGGTTTCACCGTGGTTCGGCTGACCATGCCTACATTCACGAATGAGAGATAATATTCTTATTATACTATATAAAATATTATAGAGTGAAACCCAGTCTGATAGGAGTTCGCGAAGCATCTCATGTTTCCTCATTCCTTGTATCCATACTGAGCTGAAACTCCTTGTAATCGGGTATTACATTTCTTCCCCACATCTCACATAAACACTTATAAGCACACAAGTTTATTTCTCTCTCATAACTTTTACTCTCCACTTGTCCGAAATATTTATAGTGATTTATAAGTACTTTTCTTATTATATAAGGAAACATAATATTACAATAATATAACAATTTAGAGTATCCTATAAAATATCATTTACAAATAAGAATTAATATTAATAAGGAATTTGAGACATATTCCTACAAATCCTAAACCTCCTTGGAAGAGAAGAAAGAGAGTATGTGTCTGAGTGTGACAGTGACCCCATTGCTGTCTTTGTTCTTCACTAAAATTCATAATGTTATTCCCATTATCTCCTAGCATTGCTTATGATCTCCCCCAAGGTTGTATTGATATGGATCCATCAATTCTCAAGATAATTAATCATTAACGGATCCTCAGTTATTGTAGAGTGGAAAGATCTTGAATTCAAGATTTTATTAATCATTATAACTTCAATTCCATTTGACTTTTATTTATTTTTATATATTGCTTTGTATTACTATGCTCTTATAAGGATCTTATCATGGTTCCCCATATGCCAATTCCATCCTTTTATCACTTGGGCCAAAAAGCCAATTCCACGCAATTGAATACAAGACGCTTATCGCCTCTCTCATATTTTTCTCATCTTGTTATTTTTTATCCCTTTTTTTTCAAGTAAGAAGAGATGATTTTTTGGCTATTTTGGTCTAAAATCACTTATCTACATCTCCTATTTCATTTTCCTCCACAATAAAATGGTTCTTCATATTAATCTATGATTTATTTTATTTTATTTCGTGTTTTCGATTTGTACGTGCTTGTGCGGCTGTATTGTTTGTGTTGGGCACATCGGGCATTGCGATATCTTAGTGTTTTGAGGGACTCAGACGACAAGACATTTAATTAGACAAAGACTGAATTCAATTCAGGATCGTCAGTATGATGTAGAACTGAAATATTTTGAATTCTAGTCACCATAGAATTTTAAAATGTACAGGCTTTATGCCGAGTCTATTAGTGCTATTAACTTGAATGTTAAGCTATCCTTTAGTGTTTTAAATGAATTTGATTTTGTATTTCAATCGGATGTATTGTTAGTTTGAATAAATAAAATTTATATTTAAAAAAAAAATAATACAAGCTGCTTTAGTGAGGTGGTGAGGCCATATATTTATCAACCAAAAAAAAATAGTTTTTAGCCTTGTATCCATAGGGGGGCTATTTTATAACCCAAAGAAAAAGACAAAAAAAAAATGAAAAAAAAAAAGAAAAAGGATGACTTCCTAAAAAAAAAAAAAAAAAAAAAAACTCACGTATTCCACCTAAAACCTATTCCGCGCAAATGTCATCATCCTCCAACTACTACGTATCTTTACTCAAACTCTGCTGTGAATCCCAAAACCAAACCCAAGCCAAGAAGCTCCACTGCCTCATACTCAAAACCATAACACACCCTGAAACCTTTTTATTGAACAATCTCATCTCCACTTACAGCAAATTAGGCAATTTAGCATATGCCCACCGCGTGTTCGATCATATTTACTCAACCAAATATCTTCTCATGGAGACGCCATCCTCCATTTATTCAAAACTAAGGCCGTGCTCAAATGCAACAGATCTTTGATCTAATGCCATTTTGAGATGGGGCCTCTTGGAATTTGGCTATATCGGGTTATGCTAATTATGGCTCCAGTACTGATGCTGTTGGGGTTTATAAGCCGATGTTGAAGGACGCAGCCATGAATTTGAACCAGATTACATTTTCAACAATGCTTATATTGTGTTCGAATTGTCATTGGATGGATTTGGGTAGGCAAATTCATGGGCAAATACTGAAATTTGGTTTTGGGTCTTATGTATTTGTGGGTAGTCCTTTGCTGGACATGTATGCGAAATTGGGGTTGATCTATGATGCAAAGCGGTACTATGATGAAATGCTAGAGAGGAATGTAGTTATGTGTAACACAATGATCATTGGGCTTATGTGGTGTGGGATGGTTGAAGAGTCTAAACGTTTGTTTCATGGCATAAAGGAGAGAGATTCCATTTCTTGGACAACCATGATTTCAGGGCTAATGCAGAATGGGATGGAGAGAGAGGCAATTGATATGTTCAGAGAGATGAGATTGGCAGGATTCACCATGGATCAGTTTACATTTGGAAGCGTCTTGACTGCTTACGGGAGTCTTTTGGCCTTGGGAGAAGGGAAACAAATTCATGCTTATGTAATAAGAACTGACCATAAGGATAATGTGTTCGTGGGAAGTGCTCTTGTTGATATGTATGCCAAGTGTAAAAGCATAAAATCTGCAGAAACAGTATTCAAGAATGACTAAAAGAATGTAGTTTCTTGGACTGCAATGCTGAGGTGGGTTAGTAAGAATGGGTTCAGTGAAGAAGCTGTAAGATTTTCTTTTGAGATGCAGAGAAATGGGGTTGAGCCAGATGATTTTACCCTAGGAAGTGTTATTAGTTCATGTGCTAATCTAGCAAGCTTAGAAGAGGGTGCCCAATTTCATTGTCAAGCCTTGGTTTTTGGCTTGATTTCTTTTATAACTGTATTTAATGCGCTTATTACCTTGTATGGTAAATGTGGAAGCATGGAAGATTCCTATCAGTTGTTCATTGAAATGAACACAAGAGATGAAGTTTCTTGGACTGCATTACTTTCAGGCTATGCCTAGTTTGGGAAAGCCAATGAGACGATTGATTTATTTGAAAGAATGTTGGCCAGTGGCTTGAAACCAGATGGAGTTACATTTATTGGGGTCCTTTCAGCTTGTAGTAGAGCAGGACTAGTGGAGAAAGGACTTCAATATTTTTGAATCAATGATAAAGAACACCCCCATGGGATTATACCAATCCTGATCACTACACATGCATCATTGATCTGTTGGGCCGAACTGGAAGGTTAGAAGAAGTAAGAAATTTTATAAATAAAGTGCCTTGCCATCCTGGCGGTTGGATGGGCTACACTATGAGCTCATGTGGAGTTCATGGTGACAAATGGGAAATGGGCGGCTGATTCTCTTCATTGAATTAGAGCCTCAGAACCCTGCAAGCTATAAGTCTTTTATGCTGCAAAGGAAATGGAACAGGTATGGCTCCAGTTAAGAGAGAATGAGAGATAAGAGAGTAAAAAAGAACCGGGATATAGTTGGATTAAATATAAAGGCAAAGTGCATGTTTTCTTCGTTGATGACCAGTCAAGTCCATTTTTAGGTCCCGGTTGTATGCTGGTTAGAAAAATTTAACTGTAAAATGATTGAAGGGATATATTCCTGATATGAGTTCTGTTCTTAACGTGTTGAAGAACCGAGAAGATAAAATGCTTAACCACCACAGTGAGAAACTTGCTATTGCTTTTGGGTTGGATTTTGTTCCCTCTGGCAGCCTACCCTTACGGGTTATTAAGAACCGGAGAGTCTGTGGTGATTGCCACAATGCAATAATTCATTTCAAGATAACACAGGGAGAGATACTAGTAAGGGATGCAGTTCGGTTCCATTTGTTTAAAGATGGGACATGTTCATGTGGGGATTTTGGTGATAGAGTTCTCCAAAAATTTTCATAGAATATTAAAGATCTTCCAAAATTTTCAGGTGAGTGACTGAGAGCACGGAGCAAGGGCATCAGAAAGCTGAATAGGTCTATTCACTAAAGCAATGTGGTGATCTTCAGCAGAAGGTGGGGATGAATTCAGTCACAATGGTCACAAGATAAAAATATCTCATCAGGAGATGAAAAGTGCTTTGTTCTCCAGGAAACCTTAGGTATCTTGTTAGATATATTGAAAGAAACCGCAGCATGGTAAAATGGAGAATGTGAGGCGCTCTGGCATCGGTGTAGCAAAGTATGGTGGTACTTCATCTGGTTAGAGAACATCCAGTGTATAATTGGACTACAGCATGACCAGGTAAGAGCTATTATATTTTCCTGCAGCTCTGAAACACTTTCAACGTTGCTCTAAGGGTTTGGGCCTCAAACATTGTTGTATGATGTACACCACAGAAAAAAGGTGATATCTATTGATCACAACTCTTACAATATTATCTGGAGGTGTTGAAAAGTTTGAAAGATTAACTACAAAATCTAGGGAAGTGGTCATACTAAAATAGGGAAGATAGAGATTGCAGAACCATATTAGAGGGTTTCCTCATGTATAACATGGATTGATATACAATTTCTTTTGTTTATTAGATCAAATTGCAATAATAATGATAATTTGATGCTTTGTCTGTCATATATTAGAAGCGCATATACTGTCTGCTTGATTGGAAAAATGGGTAGGCCACATTCTTTAAGAGGCAGATATTAAAAACATCCTTGTGGGCCAAGTAATAAAGGAACATTAAACTACATCCACAAAAAAGAACTATAAAGATGGCTGTCTGAATATGCTGGAATTACAAGGAATTGTCGAGAAAAGATAGGGAAGAAGTAAAACAAAAATATGTTCTATATTCTTGTGCTCACTGATGCCCCTTGAGCTTCTTGTGGATTCTGCATAAGATTCTACCAAGACCAACATCCTTGTGAATAAAGGTAATAAAGGAACATTCGAACTATATCCACCAAAAGGAACCATAAAGATGGCTGTCTGAATATGCTGGAATTACGAGGAATAGTTGAGCAAAGATAGTGAAGAACTAAAACAGAAAATTGTTTTTATATTCCTGTACTCATTGATGCCCCTTGAGCTTCTTGTGGATTCTGCATAACATTATACAAAAGCCAAGTAATTAAAAAATTATTCAGGTGAGAGGAATATGGAGGATAGCAGTCTACCAAAGTTACCTGCAGCCGAGTACAAATCTCAACAATTTCAGGAAGAGGTGCCCAATCACCAAAATTTCTCTCGATAAATTGATAGGCAACGCCACTCCTTCCACTGCCCACTACAAAGAGTCCACCCTTAATTTCACCCTCTCCTTTGAAGTTTTGCTCAATTCCCATAGCTTTTGCTCGTTTGTAATTCGCTATGGCTCGAGAGTTGAAGACAAATCCTGTTACATGGAGCATCATGAGCAACTTTCCTCCTCCCAAGAGCTTTAGAAAAATCCATGGTCGATCAAAGACACAGCACCCACCCCCAATATCGAGGCCAGAAATCTCTTACCTGGGACATAACAATTTCAACGAGGGAATTGATTGGATTGCAAGAAGTTGAAGAAAGGTATCTAATTACCTCTGACTCTATTTGTTCATGCAGAATCGCAAATAGTTGAATACCCAATTTGCCTTGAATGAGCTGCATATAGTTTGAGCTTCAATCTGCACATTATGCACCTGTTTTTTCCATTCATTGCATAATATGAACACAGTTATTTACCTATATTGTGATATAGAATATGATATAAACTGTGGTGAAGGAGAATCAATTTTCCTGAAATTATGTGGTAAAATGTTCTCCATGATATTAGATTCAATAAGCAGATATTTTATTATGCGATCAACTAAAGCATGAACATTTTTCTGTTAAGAAAATTGCCCCTAAAAGCAGAGCTCAAAGACTGAAACACTGAAGGTAATATCATTAATCAGGTAATGATTCGTCAAGAAGCAAATTTACCCAGGGCGTCGGATACAGAGGAGAACTGCTGGTTTATCTCTCCACAATTCAGAAGCTTTCATTGGAGGAGTTGTTTTCACTAAACTCGCCATCCCAATCTTATATGCTGGAGTTAATTTCTGAACTGATATGTTTTCAATTGCAGGGTAAGGAGAAACATCCTCAACAATTGTGGGAGCCTGTACACAACCACATGCTCTGGGCTCAGCAGGCTCTGCAGCAACGATCCCCTTAATAATATGTCCATCTTTTATCCTAAGTTCAGACAGTGCTTGCTCAAGCGATTGATCATTCATTGAACTGTATCCCTTGTAGAGGAATTCTTGACATACTTGCGCATCTTCCTGGAGTTGTTGGATGAAAGCTCACTTCTCAAAATGCTATTGTTTCTAGAAGTTGTGGTTGCCATTCTCTTTGGACGGAGATTGTAGGCTGCAGGCAAAGGATCGGCACATGCACTGTTCCTGTCTATGAAGCGGGCAATGTGGCCTCTTTTCATACCAAACTGGGAAGAAAGATCAGCAATGCTCAAATTGAGAAGCTCAGAAATTTTTTCAGGAGCCTCCAGCTTATCTCCATATTGCAAAGAGTGCGGTCATGCAGGTATGATCTGAGTTCTAGTGCAGCCTAGAATCAAACAAAGATTTAGAGGCCATGCTTTGATATAATGATTGTTACTTATGAAAAGTAAGGCAAATTGGTTTCATAAAATGATTATTGCCCATGAAAGAAGTAGAACCCAGAATCAATTACCAAGGAACCGCCGACTTTGTAGTTAGCTGGTCTTTTAACACCAAAATTAGGGGAATTGGAAAGTAGTACTCAATCATAAATTGTGAAGAAGACTCAGTTTGGTGTTTGAAATGAAATCAAGTGATCCAAAACCTGAAATTAGTTGATCAGTCTTGGGAACTTTCTTGTAGAAATTATTCATGAAAAATTGAGCAATGAGGAAAAGTCTATCTAATGACTCCTGAAAATCTTTTTTTTGGAGTAATTGTTCTACTGAGAACAGCTGAGAACCAAAGTGAGATTGTTAACACACCTTCTGTTGCTGAGTCATGTTTATGGAATCCATGTCCTCAGAATTCATGATCTTCAAGGTCGGTACATCATCCCAACCTTCTTCCAACATCTTTGGGAGCAATCCCCTTCAGTTCTCCATTTCCGATAAAATCCTCGACTGAAAACGAAGCCATCCCACGTCCTAGCTCCGACCACCTGAATAAGACCCTTCTTGATAAGAGTCTTAGGCGACAAAGCAGCCTTAGTGGCGCTAGGCTGAAGAAATTGTCTTATCAAGAAAACCTGAATGCTTGAAATAGAATTCATCTGAATTTGAGCAATCTATTAATGGAATTTCACTCTTTGTCTTGATCCTATCACCACTTTTGGATTTATATATATATATATATATATATACAGTCCGTTCTGTTAGAGAAAAAAATTCCCACTAATACCAACTAAATCCATCCATATTATATTTTAACAGTGACCTCCCAGTTCACAAAGTTATGTATTACTTTTAAGTATTGATAATTTATAGTTCTCAGAGTGTATTACTTATTAGTTTTGGAAACTATTTGGGTCCATAAATGATTACATTATAGTTTATACCTGGCTTAGGGAAGGAGTCTGAAAAGCTTCGTTCAGGAAATTTTCAAGACATCGTGTTTAATGCCTAAATAATTCATTTTTCAAAAATTAAAAAAAGAAAGAAGAAAAGACATGATTAACTTTCGAAATAATTATCAATAGTTTTTGTGTTTAAACGCGTTCGCGATTGTAATTTTAAAATTAATCTTAAAGCTGCGTCATGAAACTGGTTTGAAAGTGCGCCACAAAACTCTGATTGGCGAATACGGTTTTTTAAGGTTAATTTTAATAGATGATGGTAGATTGCGTTTAACTTATTAAAAGGTAGTTTGATGATTATTTTGAAAATAAGTCACATGGAGCTTGTTATTTCTTGTTTTAGCTGTGCTTGGAAACGTTTTTGAAAACAAGAATAACACCATTTTTGAGTTATCTGAAAACTGTTCTTATTTCCTAAGTTTAATGTTTTTTGTGTTTTTTCATAACAAAGAAAAAAATGAGAACCAAATGTGTTTTCATTATTCTCCTTATTTTTTTTAGAACAAAAAAAATTCTAAAAAATGGTAAACAAAACAGGCGCTATATATGTCTATTATTATTATTTTTTTAAAAGATGAATTATTTTGATATTAAACTCCAAGACACCTGCCTAATCTGATTTTGAGGTTGCTTAAAGAGAATGGTTCTTCTCGGCCGGCCATGCCGAATAAATAATCCATTAATCCGGTCAAGGAAAGACATAAGGCTAATATACAACCACTAGAAACAATTGCTGGATAAAGAACAAGGCTTGAAAAAGATGCCAACAAAGATTGAAAAGAAACTGATTTTGATATAGCAACTACTGCTACAGTGATCTATAATAAGGATTATAAAAAGAAAAGGTTGGTAGTGGTAGATATGAAGTCGAAAAAGAGGTTTATTAAAAGAATGGATGACTTGCCTAGGATGGTTGTACACACAGCCAAGAAAGCAAAACAACAAGGTTGGTTTTACTGGATGATGCCTTGGTTGCCGTCTCTCTTATATGTAGAAATCCACTGGGGTCGGCTTTAGTTGCGGAGCCAGGAATTTAGTTCAAGGGCATATATTTACAAACATGGAATTGTAGTTTAATGGTAAGCTTGAAAAAATTTGACATGATACATTTTTACAGGTTTGAATTAAGTATAATCATGTTTTGGTCAAATTTGTGTTGATGCGTGATCTGTTTCTTATGAAGTTATATTCGGTAATCACGTAATATGAATTTAAGCTTTGTAAATACGTTAATTATTATGTTAATTAATATTTAACCTAGACTAATTCATTTAATATGTTATTTGTGTTAAATATTGATGAATTAATTATAATTTATATTATTTTAAATTATCAAATTAATAAACGAGTTATACGTATTGTATTGTGTTACCCAATTATTAATTGGGTCATGTTTGAATTTGTTATCTTTGACATGTTTATTATTCGTGTTGTGTTTGGGTTAGTGAATCTGGGTAGAATCTGATACACATTATTAATGGCCTGGCGAGTGCATGCCCCTAGGCTAAAGTTTTAGGATCTTACAGATTCAAAGGGGCATAATTAAGGACGAGGATTTGAGTACTGCTGACTACAAGATAAAAAATTTTTGCAAAAGGAAAATTTTCAGGGGGCATATGCCCTCATGGGCATTTGCTATATATGTCCGCCACTGGTCGGCTAAGAAGAGAACTAACTGATAAGAGGTCACAAAAATAGTGGGGATATGTAGAAAAGCTTTACAGGGAGTTCTAAGCTGTCACTGCATTGAGTTTGGAAAATGCATATTGTATCTATCTTTTAATTTGAAATCAGTGGGGAATATGCATAGGAGGTTACTAAAGACCCTGGGTGTTGCTGTAGTCAAGAGGAACATTATTTAATGGAATCAGTAGACATCATCCTGGGTGATATTTATTAGGAAAAATAGGTATTTTTGATAGCCCAATTGATGGGAAAGCCAGATAGATACTCCATCAAGTTGAAACAATCTTCCAAATCCATTTGAAATATTCAAAAGGGTGTTTCAGAGCATGTCCTAATCCATTCCAATCTAAAAATCAGAAATATGGAGTCATATATTTTGGAAAATGATGCTAAGTTACATGATTTTTCTTTTGTTTTGGATGCAGGGTGGTAGTTTTTATTTCATAATCTGATTAAAGAAAAAATTTATGAACTATTCTTAATTTTTAAGAATAGTTACTAGGAACAGTTCTAAATTATTTTTATGCAAATTTTTTCTAAGTATTCTCCATATTTTCAATTATTACTCAAACACTTTACATAAAACAACTGAATTGATATTAATTCTAAAAAAAACAACCTATTTTCTATCAGACGTTTGTAATTCTGAGTTAAAAAAACTATTGTCTTCTTTGGAAAATATAAAATTAATTTTTAAGAATGGTTATGAAACAATAACTTCTATTTTTTTTTTCTGGGGTTGTTTTTAGTTTTTGTAATGCGTCAGCAAATAATTATCGAATAAAAATTCGAGCTGCCATTATATTGGATCTAAGAAATAAAGACAGAAAAAAAGTGATGACGCTCAGAATTAATTGAAAAGTAAATCTATTTACTTCCTCCTTTTATTTATTTATTTTTTCCTTTCCCATTTACAAATCACAATTGACATGAGAATTGAGAAGTCTGAAGCAGTGTATGGTGGTGGTGAGCCTGAACTAGACGACTCAGATCTCCAGACTAGCAGTATCACAGGTGGGGGATGGCATGCTATAAATTGATTCTGATTCCTTTAGTGTGAAGTTGGTTGTGACTTGTGACTTTCAAATGTCTCAAAATTTTCCTAGCCATCTGCTTTGTACTTCCCATCCCCATGGTGAAAAGCCAGTACACTAAAAATTGGTTGTGACTTTGGGCATCTTATTCAAATGTCTCAAAATTTTCTCAGCCATCTGCTTTGTAGTACCATCCCCATGGTGAAAAGCACTTACCAATGTAGCAGGCAATAACCTGTCCTGTGATATGCATGAAGCAGAGGTATCCCCACCTTTCATCAGGAATCTCTCTATCATCCAAAGTGATTTCTCCCTTAAACCCTCCTCACTGTGTTCTTTCGCCACATTCAACACATGTTGTAGTGCAATCCACTCCACTCCAGCAGGCTCACACTCTTGTCCCACATATCTGGCACCATCCAACAAAGTGCATATGGCAGACAATGCAGCTTCGACAACTTCGGCATTTTCATGCTCCAAGCAAGCCAACAGCCTCTCAACTGCCTTTGCTTCCACCAAACAGAAGGTGTTCTGTGAAGAACAAGCCCCTCTATGAACTGGGCACACTTGTATTTTCTTCATCTTTGGTGACCCAATAGATAGAGACTTGGAGAAACTTAAAAATTTCTTGAACTTGGTTCCCTTTTTCTCTGGTGGTTTAGATAGATTTGCTGACTCTGATGAGAGGTTTTTTAATCCTATTGCTGATAACCTTTGAACTTTGTCACTGGATGTTTTTGTGAGCAGTTCCGTGAGCACTGAAGTGAAATTGTAGTTTCTTGCTAGAAACAACATTTGGGGTTCATATAAGGTAGTTGTAAATCTGACAATAATTCCCACTAGGCCTTCCAAGTAAGCGCTTGCATACCTGCTTGCTCTTGCTCCACTTCTTTGCATTTGATGGATGGATTGTAGGATTATTGGGACAGTATCATTGCTGAGAAGAGCTAGGTTGAGTGTCAGATTTTGATGGGGTAGGTCTGCCAAGAAATTTGCTGAAACTGCTTGCTTCTCTGTGATTTGAGATCCCAGATGGGCTTTGGTGGAAGCTCTCAGGTAGGCCTTGTCTTGCATAGTCTCTCTACAAGTGTGTGGCCAAGGTAGGGTGAGAGTGGAATGAGCAGTTTCATTGATGCAATCCCCAGTTCTTCATGTGGGCTATTTATGAGTTCAATCAGGGTGTAGCTTGCTTCAGTTTCTTTCACCACTGACACTATGGCGGCAATTGATTTGGGGGATCTGGCCAAGCACAACAGGATTCTTAGGAGGTTAGTGTTGAGATCTTCTGGGGTTGAGTTTTTGAGCATATGGATGATGCTGTACACAATGTAGTCTGACCCCATGGTATGACCATGAGTATTTACTTGGAGGTTCTCAAACTCAATCCCTGATTCGAGCAAATTTCCCAGTATTGCAGCTGCTTCTTTTCTTGAGTTCATTGCTTCATCCTGGATTTTCTGGGTAAAAATCTCTTCTACCATGATCTCTACAATTCCAGCCTCTACAAGTACTTTCCCGTTTGGGTGGTAAGATGAGAACTGCTCAAGAGCTTTGAATGCTGCCTTCTTTGTTAGAGTGTTCCCAGTGTGTAACATTTTGACAAAAGCAGGAGAAGCCCTCTCGGCTACGTAGGTTTTGCTTTCATGTCCCAGAGCAATTTCCCCAAGGTAGCTTCCCATCTCCATCTTCATCTCTTCACAACCTATTCAACCAATTTTATTTTTCCCCAGTTACATATTTGTGAAGGAAGTTGTTCAAAGATGTTCTGAAAAGCTCGAATTATGTCATGATTGTGAGGAATGTATAGAGGTTCTGGGAATTACCTTCAATGAGATGATGTAGAAAGTTCAGAAATATCCCATTCTGTGTGTATTGAGTGATTGGAGATGTCTCAAGGTTTTTCAAGATTTCATCTGCCTTTTCTAAATCACCCAAAAAGACATCAGAAGACCAGTTGTATTTAATGGTGACTAGCATTAGAATTCCTCCTGACCGGCCCGATTTTTCACATAGAGATTGGGATCTGGACCAGCTCAACCAAGTGCTGTGATACATGCTTTATGGGTTGGTCATTACTTGACAGCATCTTGATTATTGTTGAGATGTCCATTCCCTTTGCAACCATTTCCTGACAAGAAACCAACGATTTTAATTTGATGCGCAGATCAAACTGTCCTAGTTTCATAGAACATATAGAAATTGAAAGCTTTAGGAAAAGATAGGAGGAGAGTTGGTTGGACATGGCTACATCATCATCTTCTGCCAGTTCTGTGTTGCTTCAAGAGTAGCACGCCTTTCTGCATTCCTGTCTTTATACTCCAGAAGCTTCGGGAACGTAGCAACATTCCAACATTGCGAATCTGTACCTTGTTGTACGGTTTCCTTCTACAGATGGTCTGCAAATCATCTAGTGCTTCAAGTACCATACTCTCTGAACTGGCCAAAGACAGAGCTGCTCTTGCAACCTTGATTCTTGTTGCTTCATTCCTTTCCTTCCACTCCTCTATTGTGGTCTTCAGAGCAATATTGGTGCTCAAGTCTTTACTCTGCAGTTTTTTCCCTGTGACTGGGCAGCAAATTTGTGCTGAATTGCTACAAATTTCTAACCATTCAGTAATTGCTTTCCTCTCATAAGTTACTCCACTTTCTATGGTCACCGGGTCTTCCATGATATTCTTTGTCAGTGGGCAAAAGAAAGTCTCATACAGAGGCTCCAAGTACTGGTTCACTGGTGGCATATTCTTCAAGGATCCATTTCTCATGTTTTCATGATTTCTCTGGCTCCTGTAGCTTTTGGTTTTAGGAATGTCTTCCATATGGAGTAAGGCATATCTGGTAGCTGAGAATTGTCTGTGGAAAAATCAATGGGTAAAGATGCTGCAGTAATTGCTGTTTGCTCCCTCAAAGACAATGCTGCTCTTGGTTGCTGCTTTAGGCTGGTTATCTCAGTTTGCAGACCTGAAAGCAAGCATTCTGCATCTCCTTTGAAATAGACCGGACTGTGATTGCTGCATATTCCTGGTCCCCAAATGTTGATGGTGGTATCAAACTCAGTTCTTCTCCCATGAGTTTTATCACTTCTTCAAGCTGTTCCATAATGCTTCTCAGTTCAGGATCTGAAATTAAATGGCTGCTCTTTTGACATTTCCACACAAGATTCTTGGCCAAATCAACATTTTTGGATAGAGATTGTAGAATCCCAATTGCATCTTCTGGGGTATTTTCTGTTGTCTGCAACTCCATTAGGACAGGAGAGGTTCGGTATAGATAACTTCCGAGTTCCAGAAAAATCTCCTGCTCTATGTTTATGCATGCTACTGATGCTGTGATCTCTGAAATAGATACCAACAAGGATTGAACAAGACTGCCGATTGGACCTGAATCTTCCTTTTTCTGCACAGAAGGAGGAGGAAGATTATCATCACATTTTAGTTTAAGGAATTTTGAATTTAGGTAAATATCATCAAATGTCACAATTAAAGGAGAATCTCATAAACCACCCTACTAAAACTGGTCTGTACTTGTATTTACATGTTCCTTAGTCCTTATTTGGAGTATAATAGAGATTACAACCTGAGCTTACAAAGATAAGAAGGAAAAAACAGAGAAGCAAGCAAGGAAGAAACCTATAATTTACCAAATTCCATGACTAGAAGTTTGTCTCCCTACCTTTCAGGAAATAAATAGGTTGTTAGTATGGATTTGAGGCTGCTAGATCTTAATATTATCCCTCCCGCCACAAATGACTGGTTATATTACCTACATAGTTTCTGCTTATCTTAGATCATGAAGCTATGTAAAAAGCAGGATGAAGCCATTAGCAAAACAAGAAAGGATAGTAGAACAAGGAGGAGTTGATGAGATTGATACCCAGGTCCATTCGGAGCTACTGCTTGAAATGACCATCCTGGCTTCAGAATCTGACCTTGTAAACCCCAGAAAGCTTGCTCACATCTTAAACCATGACGATGGGCAGGGGACTATGATTCGCTCATACTCGACCTCTGACTCTGTAATTTCGTCCAACAGATGATGGAAGGCTTTAATTCCTGGAGGGGTTCTGACCTCTCTTCCGCTCTCTGTTTCTCCATGTATTTCTTCTGTTTATTTATTCTGTTACTTACGTTTTGTGGGGCTTTCAGTCTGAGATGAGATAGGTAACTTGATAAGAGAAGAACAAGCAACGCAACACAACACAAGACATTGACTGAGTCAGTTTCTAGGTGACATGGGCATTAAAGGGTTACATCTGATTTGGTTTAACGTGTCTTTCTGATTTCAAAAACTTAATTTGCTGGATGTGCATTTGAATCTGTATTTTCATTTAATCGTTTAAATAGAAGCTCTCGTCATCTTCCTGCTTGCTTTTTCTCATTAATAACCCCCTGTAACACTTTAACGATGGGCATTTCTTCTTATAGGATTTGAGTTAAATATTAATATCATACTTCACACCCTCTCTCATGCACGTGACCTCAAATTTGCAATAAAATTAGTTTCTTAATAGTTTAAGCTTTTAAGATTTGAATTTAATATGAATATCTTATTTTCACGCATAAAAAGTCAAACATATCAAACAAATAAAGTTTAATATAGACTTTCAAAAATACAAATAAGAATTAAATATTAATTATAGAGTCATGAAATAAATGAAACAAAGTTCGTCATGAACTTTCGAATATCTGAGATGGTCGTTAAATATTAAAATTACGGCAAAGGTCTGGCCATGCTTAAGTATCGAGGCGGCTACGTCACTACGATAAAGCAATGCATTTTTTTTCTAAAAGCTCTTGTAAAATTAGGTTTAATATGAATATCGTGCTTTACTAACTGCTCCACATTAATACATCCATTTTTCTCTTGCACAATGAATCTACTCCCACGACTTGGTTTGTTTTCTTAGTGCTTGGGTAAGCAGAATTTGTGGGTCTGGAATTTTCCCTTTCTTGGGCCTCTGATGTAACCAAAAGGACTTGGTCAAATTGGTGTGAATCCGGATGAGCCTCCTGCAGTCAGATGTTTGGTTATCAAGAAGCAAACACAAATGGGATTCAAGAGACTTGGTTCCATTATACTATTGATGTATTGACTTTCGAGCACCTTTGATAATTGATTTATTTTATGAAAATAAATTTGGGATTGATAGTAGTTGGGTTGATCAACATATTTTATAATTTTATGCTGCCATCAATTCTGATGCAGTTGAGATTTGTGCTTATTTGTTCACTTTTGTTTCTTTATCTCGGCAGGGCCCATCCAGCTGTGGGAATAATTAGTTTGGGTTTTAGAGTAGGATTGAAAGTAATTTTAGTTAGAACTTAGAAGTGTTTTTAGCAAAAGTATTTTCGGAAGAATCATCCTGTACGAGTAAATTTTATTTCTTAGTAGGAATTACTATTTTAATTTTAACTGTTTCTTTATTAAAGAAGTAAGGGGCTTATATTAGAGCTGGGAATATGGGACGGTACATTTTGATATGTAATTTTAGGAGGATCAGCCCAAATTTTTACTGTATAAATAGAATTAGGGCCTAATGGCCCTGCCGAATTGGCCCCCCATTAGGATTAGGGTCAGATTGACCCATTTGACCCACTTGACCTGATATTTTTTATTTTATAAAATTATAAACTTCAAATATAAATTTAAAACATATAAATATGCTAAAAATAAAATAATATATATTTGATTCAAAGCCTAACTGCATGGCCCAAATTAGCCCCCATGTGGCTTTGGGACGGGCGACCCACTTTGATATGAATTTTTTTATATTTTTATTATTAACTTAAAATATAAATTCAAAGCATTAAAAAATGCCAAAAATAAAACAAAATTATGTTTTATAAAATCAAATAATATTAAAAAAAAAAAAATCCAAAAGTACTTCTTCAACAAAGTTTTATTTTCAATTCCTAAAAAAAATTATGTTTGTGGATAATATTTGTATGTTCTTTTTAAGGATAATATTTATATGTAAAACCGTTTTTTACGATTGTATTTTAAAGTTATCTTTCAAACACATTCTTATAAAATCTTTTTTAATTACTATTTTTTAAAATGATTATAAAAATAGTTTTTATTAACATTGTTTTAGAAAAATATTAACATAATGTTTATAATATATATAGCATTTTATTTAATAATTGTAAATGTTTTTGTAAATATTTTTTTTAAAGTCGTTAATTTTTTAGTTATGAAAAATATTTGTTTTTTTATTATTGAAAATATTGTTTAAAGAAAAAGAATAGTTATCTCAATAAATTCAATTGTTTTAATAAAATAAAATTATACTCATATGAAAATAATTAAAAATAAAATAACATTAAAAATAATTTATTATATAGTCTTTTGACAATATAAAAACAAATTATAAGTATTTGAAATAAAATTTCAAAGTATTTTAAATAAAATTTCATGGGTTAGGCTAGCCAAACATTGACCTGAATAGAACTGGGTTAATATGGGCTTCCCACCTCTAAATATTGGCCCCTAAACATCATCATCATTAACTTAGAGAATCCTAAATTCAAGCATAGTCATAACCTATCTTTGAAAAACTTGAAAAATCACAAACTAGCACAAACCAAGGTTGTATTGTATCCAAGGAACAAAATATCTGTAATTACGGATATATCGGTACTTGAATTTTACGGATATATCGGAAATATCGATAAATATCGGTGGATATTTTGACAAAAAATAACATCGATAAAAGCGAAAATTAATAATAAAAATACTTTGAAGTTAAATGAAAATACTTTGTTGAGTATAAAAGCGTAAATAAGCAAAATATCCTTTATTAAAAAAACAATATTCATTATAATTTATCGAAATTACATTACAATAACAATTTAAAAGCAAAAATAAAGGCGGAGTATGGCTGAATTTCACGTTACTATTTGATAAAGGGGTCCACGTCTTGATGAAGATAATATTCATAGTAAGATCTTCAAAAAATATTGAGATAAATCACAAAGAAAATAATTTGAGGATTAAATGGAGCACGGATGTGGATGGATGAATTGTAAAGGAATTGTATGATTTTATGGGTATTTATAGAAATTTTGGAGTCAAAATAGTCAATTCTGGAGATATTTCTGGGTAATTTTACCAATATTTTCTGAAATTCCGGCCTGAGCGCGCGTGCTCCACGGTCGCGATTTTTCGATTGGAAAAATGTCCGCTATTTTTCGGACCACCGTGAAAAATCGGCGATTTCTTAGATTTTTCGATTTTATCGATGGATTTTCCTCTTCTTTTTTATTACCGGTCTTGGGCGGCAGATTTCGGCGATATATCGGCCGAAAAAAACGATTTTTTGTTCCCTGATTGTATCAAATCAAACCCAAACCCTTTCAAACCTAAAACCCTTTATTCTAAACCTTAATCCCATCATATCTAACCCTAAATTAGCCATAGGATCGTTAAGACCATATATATTCCTTGCCAATCAAAGTGATACCCGATAACCCTGAAATACCATAAACCAAAACCTTAACTTGTCTAAACCCCTTAGATTATCCATTATGGTCTGATCCTCGCATCAACCAATAGTACATGTACTTATAGATTCTAATTATTTTATATCATGATTTAATTATTTAGATTTTGCCGTACTTTCAACTATTGAGAGCAAGACTTTGGTAAGTCCTAATTTGTATTTTGCAGATTCGTAATTAGTAATAATTTTATTTTGAAAAGTAATTAGGAAAAAATTTCAAATGGAGAGTTTTGACCAAAAATAGTTTTTAAAAGATATTTCAAGTACACTTGATTTCACATTAATGCCAAAATTAGTATATATTCCCCACCACGGGTCTTAGCATAAGAGGAGGATGAAGTTCTTTCTCTATAAGAGGACTAGAGTTTATCTCTGTAAAACTTTAGAAAATTGAACAAGTTTAAAGCCATAGGGGTTTATGTAAGCTTTCCATCAGGGCTTAAGTGATTCGAGCTGATCATATTAGGTTTGGGTCATTTAATCCAACCTTGGTTCTTAATTAATTAATTACCATAATCTAGAAAGATAATTTTTGAAAGATCATTCGTAAGTTTTAGTGTAACCTTGTGATTTTATTAAAATGCCTTTATGCATATTGTAATTTTTTTTACTTAATATACCCTTAAAAGAGATGCTATCATAGATAATAAACTAGGAGCACCACTATCCTTTGAAGTTACAGTGGGACAAAGATCGGATCTATGACCAACTATTTATCGCATGTAAAACTCCTCACAAACTAGTGTTCATAATCAATAGGGTAGTGCTATCAACCTGTTAAGACTAAGGTGGTGTTTGTTTTTTGACTTAATGCTGAAAGCTATTTAGTTTTCAGCATTAAGCTGTTTGTTTTTTTAAATTTTTATGACTTATTGCTGAAATTTTTTTAAAAAGTTCTGAATAGAAAAAGTGAAAATATTTGAACTTATTCGAGAAAAAGTCATTTTTCACGAAAATAAGAAAAACTTCATCGTTGTTCAACAAGAATAAGGGCTAACTGTCTGTATTAGGGATAATGATAGGAGGGTTTGGGACAAGCGGCTCCATCCGACTGACTCGTTTGCTCAATTCTCAAACTTATGCTTGTTAAAAAACTAAAAGCGGCGAGGATGAAAGTACAAAGCCCGTCCGTTTACATTTGATTTTTGTTTTTATTTTTTTATTTTTATTATATTAAAATTAATATATTTCATAAAAAATAAAAAAATATTATCAGATTTATAAATTGTTATTAAAAAACATTCTAATTATTATTATTATTTATATTAAAGTATAAAATAAAATAATAAATAATTATTTTTAAAATATAATCGGGGCGGGACGGGAGTAATAATACTTGCTAAAAACCCGATTACAATTAAATCAAACTCGTCTCATTAAGAGCGGCGGGCGAGCAAAAGTAATCCATCTTGTTAACATCCTTACTCGCTACCCAATGTTTAAAAAACAAACAACTTAATACTTAATGCTATTAAGTACTATTCAGCATTAAGCTAAAAAAAAGTTCTATTCAGCATTAAGTAAAAAAAACAAACACCACCTAACTCTACAATCCTTCTATTGTGTGATTAATTGACATATCCTAACGTAGAAGAATATATGACAAATTCCACTAAAAGAATTACTGTGGTTATAGATTTTATATTCACAAATCCTTTGATGGTTAAGTGGCGTTTTTGCCCCTCAATTATTATGGCCTAGGTGTAAGCAGGGTTAAAAATGTCGCGAAATATGGATGATATATCATCGATATTTCGGGTGTCGGGCCATCCCGACACGATTTTTGCAAATAAAAGTCGCTTCTTGAAAAAATCGAAAAAAATCGCTCAGTATCGACGATATATCGCTGATATATTGGTAAATTACGATCATGTCAGGCACAAAAATGTAGACTTGTGAAAAATTAAAAAAAACAAAGTGAATGGGATATATCGGCATATATATCGCGATATATCATTTAATAATTAATTAATATCATTTAATATCATTTGATTCATTTATCTTTCAATAATTAATATCATTTACTGTATGTTTTCCTTAATAATTATTATAATTAATTATTTGTAGAAAAGAGGAGAAGATTAAAAGACGGTTGGAATTATTATGTCTTCATTAATAATTATAAAAAATTGGAGAAAACCCTGTAGGAGAGAAAATGAAAGATCTTCATTTCATATACCTTCAAACTAATTTTGATATATAAATTGAATATATATTTAAATTTTGAATAATTTATAAATACCGATATATCTTCGATATATCGATATATTGTAAATCAGTCTGGAGCTATATCAGTAAAAGCGAATATTTTTTATCCTTGAGTGTAAGTTAGCTTCTCAACTAATTTTTTTTGTCATTTTTATTTATGTAGTATTTAGAACTAATAATTTTTGCCCATCTCTAACAACAACTAATGGAGACCCGATAATTGCTACTCACATGACATTTAAAAAAAAAAAAAAAATTATAGGTCACACTTATGGACACGTGGTAGTCACTTCAAAATTGTAGCGAGGTGATAATTTTAAATTTCCATAAGAATTAGCCATGAATAATAGACTATAATTTAAGATATTCGTTTTTATTTACTATATTTGATTTTTTTTAAATATCTTAAAAAAGTTAGAGAAAATGTTTTTCTAATATTTACTTCCACAAAGAAAAAAAAAATTAAAATTTATTTGATAGTTTATATTTTTTAAAATTATTTAAACCGCATATTGTTGGTTATCTATCTATTTTGAATAAAAATTAAAATTTTGTTTAATTTGGAGAAACGTTCACATAATGGTTTTAATATCTTTTATGGCCAATTGATTTTCCTTTCCATTGAGCTTGAAAGCAGTTGAAGACTTCATTCCCTCATTCATCCTCGCATATGGCTATATATATAGGTGTTAGGACTTCAAGGGGAAAAGCGAGAATGCAGAGATTAAAGTTGTCCTTCTTCTTCTTTTGGTTTGTTAGTGATAGAGCAAACTTTTTTAGTTCGTTGGGGTGGTTGCAAGTGCTTTATTGACCATTGGTGCGACCGTCGCTGAGGAGAACCGAATAATCGACGTGATCTTCTCCAAACATTAGGGAGAGGAAGAATATATTTTAAGGAGATTGTGACTTCTCACAAGACTTGACGTCTTTGATCTTTGACAAAGACTTGATCTTATTTTCCTTTTTGTAATTTTGTTTTTCTTTCATTTGTAATTTTCATCTCTCCCACTTCATTTTGTTTATGTGTATTTGCAACCATTTGTAATAGTCTTAAAATAGACTTAAAAAAGGGAAGGAAAAAACATGAAGAACGATCTAGCTGGGCTGGTTCGTCGAGAAAAAAGAAAAGAAGGTGATTAGAAGAAAGGAAAAAGAGGAAAATTTCCTTTCCTCGTTAAAAAAAAAAAAAAAAAATTCTTTAAAAATTTTTTTTAAATCAAACAAAGGTAAAAGAGTTTTTTAAGGGAAAAAAAAGGTTTGCAAATTTTCGTTAGGGTTTTTTTTTTCTTTAAATCAAAAAGAAAAAAAGAAGAAGCTTACCTGTAATAAAAGGAAATATTTTTTTTTTCCGTAAAGGATAATGTTTTTATCTCGGTTAAATTTCTCTTTAAGGAAAGGAATTTTTTTTCTTCTTTAATAAAATTGTTAATATACGTTTGTGTTTAGAACCAAACAAACAAGGTAGTTTGTTAGTTTATTGAAGAAAATCCTTGTTACAAAAGTATAAGAAAGGGTATTGAACCCATGACTTGGTATTCAAGTGGTGAATGCTCTACCACTAAGCCACATGTTTAATTGTTTTTTCTTTGCAAGAAATCTATGATAAGGTGATAAGTCTATTAGGTTAAACTCTACACTTATTTAGTGGGTTTGTGCTAATTCATTTTTGTCTTAGAAAATTGGAAAGTACGATATAGAGAAGTATTGTCTAAGGATTTTGGATATTAAGCGGGATCGTTTGTGACCCCTCAAATCTTTCATGGGAACTGAATATTTGATTCGTTTGGGCCAAGTAGGTTGTTCCGGAATCAACAATATTTATAAACCTAAATTTCTCCTACTGACGTAGCAAAGCTATTGCAGTATAATAGCTCTAGGGTCGAACACAGGGATGGGTTTTCTTCGTACAAATAATGTGCAGTGATTCAAAAATGGTGATTTCCGTTTGGATTTTAAGGTGGTGATAAAAACAGGGGAGTTGATGGTTTGCAAACTGAAAATAAGGTGAAATAAAATATAAAAAGAACTCCTTGAAGCATTGGGCCATTGGGTTTAAGGTTCTAGGCTAACCGAGAGGTCCTCGGGTCTTTTTCCTCGCGTTGGGGAGGATGACATATAGTCATTTCCCGAACCGGATCTTCATTTGGCTTTAAAACCTAAACCCTATAATTTCCCTTCTTGAAACATAGCATTTAACTGGGCATAAATGTCCCTAACGGTGAGAGCATATTTCAAAAACACTACCCTACAATAACTAATAGGAGACAACTAACTGGGCCTCAGTGGATCTAGTGAAAGTATCCACTGAACCCAAAAAGCTTGCCAAATACACATTAGGGAGAGCATGCTTAAGAGATTTTAACTGGGTAGAAGCGAGGAACGTGCTTGTAGTAAATGCTCACATGAAAGCAAGAGAAGCAGTTGGTTTGCCTTCGCGGCACCAGTGGCCTTCCCCTTCAAGGATGGGGGAGGTTTAGCGCACATCCTTTGATTTGTCATCATCAAAGGATGTTTGGTGGCCCGAAAAATGGCAAGAAAATGAAAGAAAGTGAAGTAGAGGGAGAGGAGAAGCCAGCGGGAGAGGTAGGCTTCCCGAATCACTTATTGATTGAAGTTGATTGAGTGTTACAGACCTTGACTCTAGCTTATATATTGCTCAGAGTAAGGGAAGTTACAAAAGACCAAAACCAAAAGCTATTACAAGGATAAAATGGGAAGAAACAAAAATTGCAGCAAAATGGCGTCAAGCGAGGGCGAGGCGACGAGGGGAAGGAGCGATGGCGGTGGAGCGGGAGCGATTAACTCGCGGGAAAAGCATTCTGGGTGGTGCGTGTTCTTCACTTTTTGCGCTTCTTTCCTTCTAGGATCTGATCTGCAACGATGAGTTCAACTCGGGTTCTTCGTGTTTGAATTGACTCGACAATTTTGGCACGGCTAGCTCGCAAAAACTACAAAATTTGCCACAAAATGCCATCAGTAGAATAGTAGGGACCTTAATGTGCAAATCGGGTTAATTAGAATGATTAGTACACAAAAAGCACTCAAACCTATAATAAATAGGGTTCAAAATAGCACTATTTGGGCACTAATCACACCCCCAACCTACACATTGCTAGTCCTTAACTTATTGAAATAAAGAAAAGAAGAAGAGCATACTAAACAAAATCAAAATTATGTTCACAAAAAAATATATTTCAAAAAGGTTGTGAATGGGTAATGCCTAACCCTAAGTAAGAATCATCAAAACCTAGTCCAATAACCATCACGAGAGAATGAATGCCATACAAAATTGAGTATCAAAAGAGCTTTCTTCTCAAAGACTCAACCAGGAACTTCCACCATAATCTAAGTGTTTGTTTGATCAGTTCTCAACAATAGCGCAAGAAGCGCACTCTCCCCCGACCAAGCTCACGCTGACCAGCATGCTAACAACTTAAGCCGATCGAGGACCCACTCTTATTCCACAACTCTTTTTGTGTTGTAGGGGTGGTGCAATTATGAGGAATCGACCTCACGAGAAATAATGTAACGGGGGGATCCATAGATGACTCCTGACGATTAAGGCTTAGGGCATCAAGTCATAAGGGTCTTTTGACCACTAACTCTTCATGTTTCACCCCGGACTTCGAATGATTTCGAAACTCCAGCACCTACAACTTGCTAAATTCCACCCATCCACCCATGTAGCGAGCACTAAGTTGGTGAGAAACCTGACCGGTTGGCTTAGAGACACTTAGGGCTTTAAAGGCTTTCGCCATATACCCCTCGGACCGTGCTCGGGTTTCAAGGCAAAGCGTTGCGGCTTTTCTATTCTCTTTTCCTCTTTCTTTTTATTTTTATTTTTCTTTTTGCTTTTTCTTTTGTTTTTGGAAGACACATTGGCCTTCTATTCATGGGGGTCCTTAACTGTACAAGTGGTCAAACGAGAAACTAGGGTGAGTTTGTCTTTAGGAGGTAGGCAGTTTTTCAGCCTATTGTTGAAACCTAATGTGCATAGTGTGTGGTTAGCTAGAGGTGGAAGAAAAAGGTCGAAAGAAACAAGAATTCAACTAATCATCCACTCAACTAAGCATGACACCAATTTAACATCAATAGACTTGGACAGAGTTTCACTTTTTCAAACCACAGGTTAAGCAGAATACAAAAAATGGGTGCAATTTTTTAAAAAGAAAGTTGTATAGTATAACAGCTTCACATAAAGAACAACAAGCAAGCCACTGAACGTCACAAAATGGGTTTGCTCAAAATAAAAACAAAAATAAATGCCACTTCCTTCGCTAGCACCTGACCAAATGTCACATTATCATGATGGGTCTTGGTTGGAAAGTTAGAGAGAAAGGAAGATATTACCTCCTGATGATATGTGCTCGTTTTTGGATAGGAGACTTAGCAAGATTTCCATCGACACCTTATTCACTCCATTTGGGCTTCATATAAACAAGTTAGGAGAAGAAAAGAGAGGAAAAAAGTGACCAATTGGAGTATTTTTAAAATTACACCTTCATAATAATTTCAAAAGTGTTCTTTCTGACCATATTTGGATTCTACACTCTCTAAGCTTTCCAACGGTACCAAAAACGCCTAAAACGGAGTTCGGATGAAAAAGTTATGGAATAAACAAAATTGGGCTGCGAAATTGAGGCAGGTTGCGAAAATTCGTAGGTTGCGGCGAAATTGAGGCAGGTTACGAAAATTCGCAGGTTGCGAAATTTTGCAGTCATGGGCAGGTTGCGAATTTTCGCAAACATGGGAAATTTTTTTATTTTTTTTTCAATTTTTTTTTTATATATATGAGACAAAATTTTTTTTTGAAAATAAATAAATATTTTAAAGAATAAAATTTTTTTAGTAAATATATATATATATATATATATATATATATATATATATATATATATATATCTGTCTAGGACAAAAAGATGAATAGTAAAAGGTGAGAAAACAAAACAAGAAAACAAAACAGAAAAAAAACAAAAACAAAAAAAACTGTAGCGGGGAATAGTGCAGGTTGCGAAATTTCGCAAGAGCGAAAATTCTGTATTTTGCTTTCTGCTCAAAAATTAACCAAAACCTGCAAAAAATAAACACACAAAAAATCAAGAAAAATTGCAGAAAATTGAAAGAATTAGTAGACACAAGATTAACTAACAATTAGAAAATCTAAGAAAGAAAAATTAAAGAAATCAAAATAACTAAAAATAAAACAAAATAAAATAAGAAAAATCAAAACAAAAATGAGTGAACTTTGTTCACTCAAACCAGTTGCTCAAGTCTTGTCCGGTGGTGCTAGAGGAACTGGTGGAGCTTAGAAATGCTCGAGGTTCGGGTGTTCCAAATCCGAACCGGCACCCGAACCATCCACTATGCCATCTGTGGCGGTAATTAGTTTGCTAATGTCTTGGATGTAGTGGCAAAGGCTTGGGCCCGTAGCCGCTAACTTCTAAATTGTGCCTGACGGTGTAGATGGGTTGGCCTCGGTTTACCGAGTTCTCTCGAGTGTAAGCGTGTTGCGGGTATAAGCGGGATATCGTGGTTAAAGGGATAGAGTGCTGCGGCGAGTGGGTTGTAGGTGGTCTGGGCATTGGCAGTGGGGTTCAATTTTGTGGGAAATGGTTTGAGAACATGCTTTTTGGGCTCTTCCACCTTCCCTTTCCCTCTACCTCCCCCACCGCTTCCTGCGCGGTTCTCGGGAGCCTCTTGGTTCACACGTGAAGATTCCTCCCGAACCTGGCTGAGTGTCAAATTTTCATCAATTTCGCTCTGGAACTCATCTAATTCCTTGTTTAGGGAGTTCTCCACTATGTCAATTTCCTTATTGGCCTGGACCTCCACTGCCCTCTGCTCTTCTTTGAAATTATCCACTAGTTTGCTCAAGTTCAATATTGCTTGCTCAACTGGAGAAATTAACTGTGGTGGCTGAGGAGTTGAGGTAAAATGTGGAGAAGCAGGAGGTGCATAAGTTGAGGGAAAACTATAGACGGGTGCACTCATCCATTGGTCTCTATAGTCCCTCATGGACCTACATGGGTTTGGATTTCTCTCCACAGGTTGCTGCCATGGAAGGTTTCTATAATCCCTCATTGACATGTATGCCCTAGGGTTTCTCTCCTGACTGTATTGCTCTTCATGTGGGGGTTCCATTTGCTCACAATTCAAACCCATTGGAACATGGATTCCTACAGCAAAAACAGGGCATCACAAGACAACACCAAAAACAGTCATGCAGGAATTGAAACTAAAAAAATGACAGTGAAATATAAAAGAAATTCACCAGTACTTGTGATGAGGATCACAAGTGTTCCACAGCTCGTCAAATGCACTTAGGCACCATCCCCGACAACGGCGCCATTTGATTCGTTTGGGCCAAGTAGGTTGTTCCGGAATCAATAATATTTATAAACCTTAATTCCTCCTACTGACGTAGCAAAGCTACTGCAGTATAGTGGCTCTAGGGTCGAACACAGGGATGAGTTTTCTTCGTACAAATGATGTGCAGTGATTAAAAAATGGTGAATTTCTGTTTGGATTTTAAGGTGGTGTTAAAAACAGGGGATTTGATGGTTTGCAAACTGAAAATAAGGTGAAATAAAATATAAAAAGAACTCCTTGAAGCATTGGGCCATTGGGTTTAAGGTTCTAGGCTAACCGAGAGGTCCTCGGGTCTTTTTCCTCGCGTTGGGGAGGATGACTTATAGTCATTTCCCGAACCGAATCTTCATTTGGCTTTAAAACCTAAACCCTATAATTTCCCTTCTTGAAACATAGCATTCTTGGGCATAAATGTCCACTAACGGTGAGCATATCTCAAAACACTACCCTACAATAATAGAGACAACTGCGGGCCTCAGTGGATCTAGTGAAAGTATTCAGCGAACCCAAAAGCTTGCCAAATACACATTAGGAGAGCATGCTTAAGAGATTTTAACCTAAGGTGAGAAGCGAGAACGTGCTTGGTAGTAAATGCTCACGTGAAAAGCAAGAGACAGTTGGTTTACCTCAAAACCGGCACCCCGTGGCCTTCCCCTTCAAGGATGGGGGAGGTTTAGCCGAACATCCTTTGATTTGTCATCATCAAAGGATGTTTTGGGCTTGAGAAAAATGGCGAAAATGAAAGAAAGTGAAGTAGAGGAGAGGAGAAGCCAAGCGGGAGAGCTGGAAGCTTCCCCCGTCACTCTATTGATTGAAGTTGATTGAGTGTTACAGACCTTGACTCACAAACATATCTTGCTCGGAGAAACGAGGGAAGTTACAAAAGACGAAGCAGCTATTACAAGGATAATATGGGAAGCAAAAAATTGCAACAAAAATGGCGTCGCGAGGAGCGGGTAGCGGGAAGGAGCAGGGGCGACGAGGAAGGAGCAGTGGCGGTGGAGGTGGGCGAGTGCTGAAGTAGGAAAAGCATTCTTGTAGTGGTGCATTGTTCTTCACTTTTTTTGCTCTTAACTTTCCTTCTAGGATCGATGCAACGACGATGAGTTCAGCTCGGGTTCTTCGTGTTTGGATTGACTCGGCAATTTGTACGGCTAGCTTCCTTAGCGTAAAATTTGCCACAAAATGCGATCAGTAGAATAGTAGGGACCTTAATGTGCAAATATGGTTAATTAGAATGATTAGTACACAAAAAGCACTCAAAACCTATAATAAGTAGGGTTCAAAATAGCACTTTTTGGGCACTAATCAATATTCTGTCTAAGGAGGTTGGTTCTAGCCTGAGTTTCTATACCCCACCAGTCTTTCCTAGGAATACTCTGTTACATGTTATTTTCAATTATTCTGAGAATTGGTTTTAGGAATAGAAAATTAACACATTTTCTACAATCTTGCAGAGAAATGGACTTTGATTCTAATAATGTTGTTCTAGCTGCATCTACCCAAGTAGCGACCCTTACTATGACATAAGTGCTAGTGATGCCTAATGTTGTGCCTATCTCTGTCTCACCTAGAGAAAAACTAGAGAAGTTCAAAGGACTTAACTTTAAAAGGTGGCAATACAAGATGTTATTCTACCTGACCACCTTAAATCTTGCGAGATTATAGACTGAAGATGCTCCTAAGCTCAAAGAGGATGAATGTAATATCCAAGTCATCAGTGTTGTGGATGCTTGGAAACATTACGACTTTTTGTGTAGAAACTACGTCATGAATGCTTTGACTAATTCTTTATACAATGTGTATTTAGATAAGAAAACAACCACCGAGCTATGGAAATCACTAGACCGAAAATATAAAACCGAGGAAGCTGAGGCTAAGAAGTTTGTCATGGGTCGATTTCTTGACTACAAAATGGTAGATTCCAAGACCATGGTCAGTCAAGTCTAAGAACTTCAAGTAGTCCTTCATGAGATACATGATAAGGGAATGATGTTGAGTGAAACTTTTCAAGTTGCAACTATTATTGAGAGTCTGCCTCTGTCTTGGAAAGACTTCAAGAATTACCTCAAGCATAAGAGAAAGGAAATGAGCATCGAAGATAAGATTATTAGACTTCGCATCAAAGAAGACAATAGAGAATATGAGAAGAAAGGGGCACATAATCACAACGAGGCCAAGGCTAACTTTGTGGAACATGGTCAAGGTTCCAAGTTCAAGAAAGCCAACAGCAAAGGGAAGGGCACTAAGTTGGGACCTAAAGGGTATAAAAGAAGTTAAAGTTTCAAGGAAAATGCTACGATTGTGGGAATCAAGGTCACAAATCTGCAAATTGTAGACTACTAAAGAGGAACAAACCTAAAGAAGCCAATGTGGTTGATGACATCAACAAGGATGTGTCTGACATTAATCTCACAATAGTAATCTCTAAGGTAAACTTGGTGGGATCTAACCCCAAGGAATGGTGGATTGATATTGGTGCTACCCGCCATGTGTGCTCTAACAAGAAGATGTTCTCCACCTTTGAAAAAATTGGAGACCCGGGAAAAGGTGTTCATGGGCAACTTTGCCATTTTAAATCAAAGCGAAGAAGGAGGAAAAATGGTATTGAAGATGACATCCACGAAAGAGTTGACTACGACCAATGTTTTATATGTACTTGAAATTTGTAAGAACTTGGTGTCTGGTTCATTGTTGAATAGTCATGAATTTCGGTTGGTGTTCGAGTAAGATAAATTTGTTTTTTCAAAGAACATAATATATGTCGGAAAAGGGTATATGAGTGATGGCATGTGGAAACTTTATGTAATGACTATCATTAAGTCAGATAAGAATAAAGCTAGTACTTTTGCTTATATTCTTGAGTCTTCTAATCTATGACATGGTAGATTAGGACATGTTAATTATGATACATTACGTAGATTAATTAACTTAAATCATATATCAACTTTCCAAATTGATCAAAGCATAAGTGTGAAACTTGTGTTGAAGTAAAACTGACTAGGTCATCTTTTTAAAGTGTTGAAAGACACACTAAACATATTGACTTAATCCATAGTGATATATGTGATGTTAGAGAAGTGCTCTAAAGGCAATTGCCCTTAGCACTTATTGTACGTATAACATGTTATTTAATATGAAATGTTTCTTCATTAATTTGATATTCATACGTTGAATTGATATAGATCTTTAATTGAATTAATGAAGTCCATGATACATAGCATTGCATGAAGGAAATCATGATGAGATCATGATAATAAGATTCCTATCATGTGCAATTATGTTATTATCTAAATTATCCTTAGTCATAGGATTAACGAGATTGAACATTATTGATCTGAATAGACTAGCACATGTCATAGTCCTTGATTGGATCAAGCAATGGATCTTATAAATTGTGATCATGAGTTGATTAGAGTTGCCATGTGGATGCTTGCTACGAGTAGCTAAGTACATCGGTGACCAGCTATGATATAATCATATGGATTATCTATTATATGTAGATGATTGTCTCATTATAGCAATAGTGCAAGTATCCTTAGACTTGAGGTACTAAAGGATATCTTGGATGCTGATTCTGTACTTAGACTTCATTCCTTGTTGCCTTTTTTAGGTTCTCATAAGATGATGATCGAGTACAGCTTAAGGTGTTTGAAGATAATTGAGTAGCTAACAAAGGATTTTCCACTCCCAATAAAGGGAGAATATACCTATGGCCTATTGTCGGGATCATTACTCGGGAATCTTTAGCCATAGTGGAAATGCCATGAAGAGTGTCTTCAGGGGCATAACTGATGAGTAATGAGTCCAAGGACAAGATCTAATGTTACTTGGGCTAGATGTGGTGTAGCCGGTCTAGTGGGAGCTACACCTTATCCATGCTTTGAATCCAGTGGGCTATAGATTGGTGAAAGGATGTATTGCACAGTAATTGTCTACGGAAGGGTTAGCAGTTAGATCTTAACTCTCTGGTCAATTGGGGGTCATGATGTGTTACTAGATACTGATGAGTCTAAAACTCATCTATTTTTAAGTCAAATTTTGAAGAATATTTCAAGTTTAAAAGTTCAGTTTAGTGCAGAATTATGGACCTTTCACCCAAAATTGTTGTTTTGCAGAAATTTAAAGGAAATAAGTAGAATTCAGTAGAAAAAGGAGTAGAAGTTAGCATGGTGCAAAGAAAATGACAATGTCGCAACACAGCTTGGGCAGATTTCCAGTGTCGCGACATTATGTGGAGAAAGTCTTGAATATATGGCAATGTCACGACATCAGCTGGAGAAGGGAAAGTAGATATAGGAATGTCGCGACATCATAAACAACTCGTTAGTCAAATTATGTTCGCCATCCAATGTCGCGACATCACAACAACATGGCTGCAACACTAGTTGAGGAAGTGAAGGACTACATTGTTCAAATGTCGCAACATCAAAACGATGTCGCGACATTTAGCAAAGCTTGAATACTAGAGACCATCATAGCCAATGTCGCGACATAGGATAGGCAATGTCATGACAGTCAATCAAGGAAGCCTGAGTGGTGAGACAAAGTCAAATGTCGCGACACAGAATAAATGTCATGACATCAACTAAAAACACTAGCAAAGGACTTCAAAGCAACTAGATCAAATGTCGCGACATTAGAGCAGAAATGTTGCGACATCAGTTCTAAGCAACCTAGATAGTGAGATCAGTCCAATGTTGTGACATCGAATAAATGTTGCGACATTATGTAGAGCCATTGGGAGAGGACTGTAGAATAACAAGATATAATGTCGCGACATCCACAACGATTAATAGCGACATCACCTTGATGTTCGCGACATCAACTTTGAGATGATCACAAAGAATTGAAATGACCAATGTTGCGACCTTAGTTCTAGCAACGTTGCGACATAAGTGCAAGTATGTACTAGTAACGACATCAGTTCCAAGCAACCTAGATAGTGAGATCAGTCCAATGTTGTGACATCGAATAAAAGTTACGACATTATGTAGAGTTATTGGAAGAGGATTGTAGAACAACAAGATATAATGTCGCGACATCACAACAGTGTCGTGACGTCACAACAGTGTCGCAACATCAACCTGAGATGATCACAAAGAATTGAAATGACCAATGTCGTGACATCAGTTCTAGCAACGTTGCGACATCAATGCAAGTACGTACTAGCAACAACATCAGTTCTAGCAATGTCGCGACATTAGGGCAATGTCGCGACATTAGGGCAATGTCGCGACATTAGGGCAATGTCGCGACATTAGGGCAATGTCGTAACACCAATTAAATGTCGTAACACAAGAATGGCAGTGTCGCAACATCAAAATTAATCTACAACAATGTATTCGCATTTCACGACATCATCACGACATGGACTCAACATTGGAAAATGAGAAGTGTTAAATAGATTTTTATGATGTCGCGACATCAGCTGCAACCCACGACATCGACAATTATGATTTCGTGACATCGTCACGACATCACTAGACAGCAGCAGCTAAGGCAGCAATTTTGGGCTTTTTCGAAGTGAGTGATTCTCGCCTCGTTTTTAGGGCCCAAGACTTGTGCCTATAAATAGAAGATTTTGGGGAGTAGTTTGCAGCTTCAAGTGGCTTTCATCAAGCCTTTATGCTTTTAAGGAAAGCTAAAGTCTCATTGTATATATTTTTATTTTTATTTTTTATTTATTTTTATTTTTATTTGTTTCTAGATTCAGATTCGTTTAGGATTAGAGTAGTGATTTGAACTAGAATTCTGAGTTGGTGTTCATGTAAGAATTTCTACCTAAACTTAGATGAAATCTAGAATTAATTATGGAACTCATTTTTCTTTAGTTTTGATTATAATCTAAATGAATTTGTTTAATCAACTAGTCATTGTGTTTTGTGATCCAGATTTGAAAGGGTAAGCTCCTTTTGGGAAGAATATTTTGTTAGGATTATTTTTTGCAAGAGTTAATGTTGTTTTGGTTGAGAAAATTGGAGTGATTTAACTGGTATTACTCCTACATTGAGTTGTTCTGAATATCAATGTTTGGTATCCAAAAATAGTTGTATCATTGTTCTGATTTCCAAGAATCCATCTGAGTGACATAAATATGAGACTACCTGAGGATAATGAGCATTAACTTGTGGATACTTTTACACTAATATTATATGAACTAATGGATTGTTGGGATTACCTTGATATATCACTAGTGATGATCTAACCTCTGCTTTCAAGGCTCTTTCCTAGGTGACAACAGGAATGTGTGCCTGAGGCAAAAGATCCACTTATTGGTCTAGCAACTTAATCCTGAGAGGTTTCACCTAAATTGAGAGGAATAACTTCAACCTAGTGTTAGTTGAGAATCTAATCAAGGGAAGAAGAAATTCTTGTCTAATTGATGGCTGAGATATCTTTTATTTTGGAAAGTGCTTGCAAATTCTTGTTCATTGGAGCAAGAAATTTCCAGTCCTAAGAAATGACTGTGAAGTATTGAGAAGGAAAAATAGTCAAATCTTAAAAGAAGAACAAATCCTACAAGTAACTTTTCAAACATTGTCTAGGGATGAAATGTAGGTAATACGAAGATAATTAAAATGTATAGAGCTAGGAGAGATCCATTTCTATATTAATCTATTCTTGGACAACTCCAAGGTTCACATCCATTACATTATCTTAATTGGAACTTACAAAGAGATGACCACAACACTGTTTTTCTTCTCATATGTTTAAGTTCATATTCGCTCTCTAATCACGTAGTATAGAAATTTCATTTATGGTTTATTCTTTCATTTTTTTTATATACTTAAAAAGTTAAATCTATCTTAAGAATCAGGAAATTCAAATAGTAAGAATCTTTAGTAGTGAGGGTAGTTAATCTTTAAATTTTTCTAATCGATCCTCGTGGGAATGATATTTGGACTTAAAATCCATTGTATTACTTGTATGACCTATGCACTTGCAGTGATCTAAACCAACCCAATTTTCAAATGAGACAATTTACATACAAGGTAGAAAACATATTTTATATCTTGGATCTCATTAAGTTTTTGGCACAAATCCCGAGGATTTTAGTTAGTCTTTGGTAGTAGTGTTAAAAAAAAAAAATGGTCAACAAGTTTTTGGTGCCATTGTCAGGGATCGAAATGAAAATAGAGTTTAGGGATTAATATTCTTACCAAAGAGAAAATTTCTAGTTTGGATATTTTTCTTTTTACCTTTAGCTGTAGTGGCTGAAGTAGCTACTAATCTTTGATGAAAACACATCATGATATATTTCTGTATCTACTGATCTTATTTGATTTTAGTGTGTCTCCATTTCAGGAAATCCTTACATGCATAGAAAACCAGAATCAGAATTGGTACCATTGGACATTGAATTGGAAAGGACACTGAAAAACTTGAAGAAAGTCAAGTTTGCCGAAGTAGTGGTTATGGCATAGCAGAAGGAGATACAACAGCAGATTCCAGCTAAGGAAGTTGACGGACCTCAAGAGCGAAGAATTATGGAAGATTTTTGGAAACTTGTTATCAGAGATGATTATTCAGTAGTCAGACAGCCTGCAATTGAAGCAAAAAATTTTGAGCTTAAGCACATAGCGATCACCATGGTCAGTAGAATTCTGGTTCTTGGACATCTGGTAGAAGACCCGATGAACACATAGGTATGTTTCTTAATAGGGTGAGGCCTGATGTGATTAAGTTTCAGTTGTTCCCTTTCTCCTTAAGGGATACAACAACAAGCTGGTTTGAATCACTCCCCTATGGATTAGTGAACACTTGGGATGAGCTGGTTGAAGCATTCATGGGTAGGTTTTTCCCTCCTGCTCACTTTAGGGAGGAGAGGAGAAATCATTATAATCAAGCAAGGTGAAGATGAAAGTCTCTATAATGCATGGGAAAGGTATAAGAAGCTGCTCAAAAGATGTCCAATGCACGGGATTGATCAGACATATGTACTTAGACGGTGCGTCAAAGTAAAACCACTTAATTCACTTAGATACCTAGTTTTCTAATATGTCAAACGGTCTTATAGTCAAAGGATTTAGTTTTCTCTTATTCTCCCGAATCTAATTACAACTTAACAAACAAACTTCTAAGAGGACCTAGTCACCAAATTCAAATTCCAAATATGGTTTGAGATTATCAACATAACCCATATGTGTACTTGATTTTCTTCCAAATTTTTTTAATCAAGGGTATCCTTTCAATAGTCAATTGTACAAGTTTAAGTCTTCAATTTTTTTTCTCACTCCATTTATAATTGATGGTGCTTTTTACACATCGATCTTTTGGGTAAGAGCGTCTTGGGATTCATTTGGGCGGTCAGTTGGGGCTGGATCGTGGCAGCGCAACTGCCTGCATTGAAAGGGGGATTTGACGAGGGTGTGCCGATCGCCTCTCCGATGGCTAAGTCAGTTTCTTCCTTATGAAAAGTAAAGAATTCAACTCTTGATGGCGTTATGACTACGTACCTTTCTTTGGTGGGATTGCTCGGTATTTATAGTGAATCATCACGATGACTTTCCTTGTTGGATGGTGATACGACATCTTTCCAATTGGGCAGGGGATCTTCTCTTCCTTATCGCTAACTGAATATTAGAGGATAATAAGAGAGTCATAAACGTGGGAGATCTTTCTTCCCTTAATGGGTAGTTATCGGATCGTGAAGGTGGGGTGCTTTCCTTTCTTACAGCTCCACTGGTGGACAGTGGATTATCCTCGTTATCCGCCCGGTCTGCTGAGGGCCCTGGGCTTACTCCTTGAGGGCGACCAGGACGTTATCATGGGACGAGTCCTCACATGGGGCTCTTTAGCTGGCCCCACGGAGGGTGCCAGCCCGTCTTAGGGTTCTTTCCCTAGGCCTGCGTTATGGGCTTATGGGCTGACTTTTTAGACACTATCAGTTGCCCCCCAACCCTTGACTGAAGCGAGCTTGGGTAAGGGCTGAGTTGTTTCTTGGATCGAGCAGCGAATTCCATGTGGCCAAACAAGGTTTGTTGATCTAGGCTTGTCGCCGTCAATCGTATCGCGATAATGATGGCTTCTCTTCGCCTTCCGCGTCCATTTCGATTGACGTTTCTAGTGTTTTTAGAAGCACCTCCACGGCTATTTTAACTGTATCCCTTGTTCCTCAAACCTTTTGTCTTTTTCGATTTTGGGTTTTTCTTTCTCGAGTTTTCTCTGATCATTGCTCAAGACTATTCTTGGTGATCTCCATCGTTCTATCTCGCGTGGGGTCGTCTCTTTTGTTTTCTTCCCCAGCTTGGAATGTCTTTCTTCTTCTGCCCTTGTTTACCTTTTCTTGTTCTGGATTTCGTGGGTCCTTGGTGGTCACTGTTTATCTTCTCTTATACTCGCTCAATCATGCGTACTTCCTCTGGTCACAATTGTCCTTCTGGTCTGCGCATAGGGGGAAGGCCCGCTGGGGAGTTTGAGTTAAGACGGACCGGCGGGGGATCCGGTAACCTTGCCGTCGTGGTTGATAGGGCCCCTCCAGCGGGTCATCTGTCCCTGCCTAGCAAGGGCAAGGGAAAAATTAGTGAGATTAAGTACCTTGGCTATTCCGAATATTTGAGGGCTGCCCTGAGGTATGCGGATGCTGTGGGTCCTAGTCAGATCGAGCCCCTTTATGAAAAAACCTTCATTACCCGTTGTAGGCCCCCTCTTGGCATTCGAGTCTGGTGCCCTGACCTTCTAACATCCTATATATTCTAGGTTCCTAAGATGGTCTACTTCTTTGAAGCGGCCTTCGACAACGGTCTCCATTTTCCTCTGCATCCCTTTATCAAGAACGTCTTACAGTTCTTCAATGTTTGTCCGTCCTAACTTTCTCCCAATTTATGGGGTGTTTTGGTTGGCCTTCTGGTCGTTTTTAGGGACAAGGGCCTCGGCATTCCTAGAATAGCTCTGCTGTTGGACTTCTTTAATGTGAAAGAGGCCGTAGAGGGCTTTTTGTATATTTCGAAATGGTCTAGTGCCAGTCTGATCATTTCAAATCTTTCGTCCTCCTATAAACATTGGAAGGAACGTTATTTCTTTATCGGGGGTCGCAACTAGGAATCTGACCACTCGCGTAGGGAGGATACGCTTCACGTGCGATAGTATGGTGCCTGGGAATGCGCTTGGGTTTAAGTTCGTACTAGTGGGACAATTTTCTGCAGGCGTTCTTAACTTTGCTATAGTTGTGTTGCCTTTAGGTATTCGTCTCGGACTCAGTTCTGAGGATGAGGAGGTGAAGCGGAAGTTGGTTAAATGTCGTCTGCGGACGTATTCTGAACTCATTAGGTCGGATATTCCCAGGCGTTCTAGTGCGGAACCTTCTCGACCTCCCGGGCCTTCGGGCATGAAGCTATCTCGACCTTCCGTTTTAGGGCCACCCCAATCTTCTGTCATGAAGCCTTCTCGGGAAAAGCTTCAAGCTTGAGTTGAATTTCTGGCGAAGAAGAAAAGAAGCACTAAGTGCAAGGTCCAGGCTACCTCCGAGGACAGCCCTACGGCTCGAGGCAAAGTCTTGAAGTTGGGGGTGTCCTCCTCGCCATCGTCTATTCGAGTGCATGGACCACTGGGGCAATTCGAGGTGAGAGGTCGCCCACAACATCCTGCGTAGGAGTGTCGAAGGCAGCCGGGTCCTGACTCCGTTCTCCGGGCAGCGGTGTGAGGTCCCCAGCGGGAGGGCTAGTCGAGCCTCACTCTAGATATCGTGCCTATATGCGTTCGGGCCCTTGTTGCAAACCAGAGCTTGGCCCGGAAGTCGAGGCGAGGAGAGGGAGGCATTTTTGGTTACGAGAGGGACGAGGACTCGTACTGGGTCACGGAGGCTGCCGCAGGGGCTATGTCGTCTGTCCTGCGGGACTCCGACCTTAAGGATGTTCTGACCCTATCGCTTTAGGGAGTGGCTATCGTAAGTTCGGACGCCTTTATTTGTTCGTTTCATCGTTGCTCCAAACTATCCGTTAATTTTATCATGTTTCTACAGATGGCCACCTATATGAAGAGCCTGGCGAGGAGGGCCAGCCTTGCCGAGGGCTCCGCTAGAGCAGTGAGAGCAAGAAAAGCCAAGGTTGCTTCCTTGACCTCTAAGAATGCTGATCTTTGAGCTTGGGTGCAGCGCCTTGGCGAGGACGCCGTGAAGTATGAATTGGACCTAAAGCACACCACGACCGCGAAGGTACGGGCTGAAGACAAGGAAAGAGGAGCGGGAGGCGGGGTTCTGGGGGATGCGCTACAGCGGTCGAGAGGCAGGCTACACGTGGTCGGGTGGCTGCGTGTCAGCCACGGCAGCTAAGTCGGAGTCGGCTAAGAGGCTTACGAGTACGTGAACTGTGGGCGCTTAGGCGAGAATGCCATGGGCTTCATCGAGATCTTCAGAGGCAGGAGGCCTTGGTCAGTCAGAAGGAAGGGGTGATCGCCGAGTTGAGAGACGAGGCCTGTACCTTGTGGGCCTCTGGGTGGCTTACCTTTCGTCGCAAGGCTAGTAAGGTTTTCTCGGGTTTGGATTTCAACTTCCAAGTTCCTACAGAGGGGGAGGCGGAAGAATTTGACTTTGATAATGAAGTGGACCTCATGGTGCTTTCAGATGCTCCCAGCTCTGTTCCTCTCCCTGGTGAACCTGAGGTTGAGACTCACAACGGTCGACTCTCCTACAGCAGTGGTGTGCCGCCCTCGATGTGCATCTTTACTCGAGCCAGGTTCTAAGCGTCACAGGCTTTTCCCTATAGTTTTTGCTTATTTTGTTAGCTTTGAGGCTTTAAGCCTTGGATTTTTGTAATGCTGACCCTAACTTTTGTTGATCTGTTGATGTTTTGCCTTTATACCCTTTGGTTCTACCGTCCTTTCTATTATCTTAGTTTACAGCCTGGGCTATTCAGCTCTTCTAATGGCTGAGTTGTTGCACACTTAGCGTATGAGCTACGTGGCTTTTAACAAACCGAGTTGTTGGGCTCTTGATGGCGACTATTAGGCTCTAGCCGGCTTGACTTCATGGCTCTTAACAGTCTTATTGGGCTCTTGCCCAGGATTAGGCTTTGCGACTCTTATGAACTAAGCTACCTAGGCTCTTGCAGTTGGAGCTGGCTCTTTGACATCCTAGATCTTTGCTTTTCGAGCTGAGCTACTCGACTCTTGACGGACTGAGCTGTTGGGCTCTTTCGAAGTCTGAGCTACGTCGCTCTTTGACATCCGAGCTCTTTGCTCTTCGAACTGAGCTACTTGGCTCTTGACGAACTGAGCTACTGGGCTCTTTCAAAGCCTGAGCTACGTGGCTCTTTGACATCCGAGATCTTTGCTCTTCGAGCTGAGCTACTCGACTCTTGACGAACTGAGCTATTGGGCTCTTTCAAAGTCTAAACTACGTGGCTCTTTGACATCCGAGCTCTTTGCTCTTTGAACTGAGCTACTTGGCTCTTGATGAATTGAGCTACTGGGCTCTTTCGAAGCCTGAGCTACGTGGCTCTTTGACATCCGAGCTCTTTGCTCCTCAAAGCGAGCTACCCAGCTCTTAATGACTGGTGTTGGGCTTTCGAAGTTTAGACTCACGTGGCTCTTTGACATTTGAGCTCTTTGCTCTTCAAGCCGAAACTACTTGGCTCTTAATGACGAGCTCTTTGGGCTCTTTGAGCGACCTATGTGAAATCTTTGACATCCGAGCTCTTTGCTTCTCGAACTGAGCTACTTGGCTCTTGACGAATTGAGCTATTGGGCTCTTTCGAAGTCTGAGCTACGTGGCTCTTTCGTCTTCCTTCCCTTGGGAAAGTGCGCGCCGTTTTAATGCTGGTTTATGAAGAATCGGAACAGACTGCGTCACTTCCCCAGGTGTCCAGGCTTCTTTATAAATAACCGCCTTCCTTCGAGGGTGTGTGCTATACTTCGCTCCCATCCTCCTTCCTACCTTCGCCAGTGTCGGAGTTCGTACATGATGAAGCTTCAGGGTTTGGTCGCCACTACACGAAGTCTGTTTGGTGGTCATAGGCCAACATTTGGTTTCGTTGTTCTACCATTTGTTGGAGTTGTGTTATTTCGCCATTTATTGAAGTTGTGTTGTTCCATAGTCCCGCCATTTTCTAGAGTTGTGTTGCTCCCCAGTCCAGCCAATTAATGGAGTTGGGTCAAGGAACACGTTCGGAGGGGGGTGGCATGTTGAATGCTTCAAGTCCTGTTCCTTATGCTAGACCTCTCCCCTCTTTTCTCCCTTTTTTTTTTGTTGTGGTTTTTGCCTTGAATGGCTTCAAGTCCCGCTTCTTATGCTATCCTCTCCTCCCCTCTTTTCCTGCTTTCCTTTTTCTGCTCTTATAGGATTTTTGAATGGTACGCTCGTGGTGCTTAATTCCCGAGGTGTAGGAAGCGATTTCGTGGTGTAACATGAGATGTGGTATTTTTCTTGATTGTAATTTTAAGGTAAGCGTAATAAAGTCGATCCTTTGGCATTCACGATATACTTGATGTTTCATGCTATATTATTTCGAGGATTTTCTGGGAGCCTTGTGGATTTCGAACAATAGGAGCTTCGGTTTCTTTATTACGATTCACGAGAGTAGGTAGACCGTAAATAAACAACAAAAGTTATTTGAGCAAAAGTAGAACTGTTGCGCTTTATTAATAGTTCTGATATAAGGGTTTATGGGTAGCGCGAGGTGCTTCGGCATTCGAGAGTCCCAACGGGTCTTTCCCTTCTCTGTTTGGAGCTCATAGTTGCTAAGACAAATTACCCTTGATACGATATAGGGTCCCTCCCAATTAGGTCCCAGTTTCCTGTGAGTAAGGTCTTTTCTTGTTGGCAGGAGTTTCTTGAGTACTAGGTTGCCAGGTTTAAAACTATTAGGCCTGACCTTCTGATCATAGTGCCTTGTTGTTTTTCGTTGGTAGTCCTCGACGCGTTTCAGAGCTTGCTCTCGCTTCTCTTCCAGGAGATCAAGGTTCAGGTGAAGAGACTCCTCGTTGTGCTCGGCGTTTGCGAACTTGACCCTAGGTGACTCAGGCCCGACTCAGTGAGTACACCGCCTCGGTCTTAGAATGCGAGCGAGCGAGTTTCTCGAGTTGTAGACTTGCATGTCGTTTTGTACGCCTATAGTACCTCCGGGAGGTATTCTACCCATTTTCCATTTTCCTTTTATAGTGACTTCGGTTTGTCCATTGGACTGCTGATGAGTTGGGGACGAGTAGTAATTCTTGATTCCGAGCTCGGTGCAAAAGTTTTTGAATTTCTAGTTATCAAACTGTTTTCCATTGTCTGATATCAGCACTTTTGGGATCCCGAACCTACATATTATGGACCGCTAAACGAAGTTGCGTACCTTTTGCTCGCTGATTGTTGCCAACGGCTCGGCTTTGCCCATTTAGTGAAGTAGTCCACTCCTATAAAGGCGAATTTGCATTGACCTCTTCCAATGGGCAGGGCCCCGAGTATGTCTAATCCCCACTGCTAAAAAGGCGAGGGGCTTATGATCGAGGTCAGTGGCTCGGCTGAGAGATGGGAGATGGGAGATATTGGCATGCTCTTGACAGATTTTGCACTTTCTGACTAGTTCTGTGGCGTCTTTGTTCATCATGGGCCAATAATATCCTTGCCTAAGGGTTTTTCCTGCCAAGGCCCGAGCTCCAATATGGTTACTGCAGATGTGTACACCTCTCTAAGTACGTAGTTGGCATCTTCCTTTCCTATGCATTTGAGGAGGGGTGCAGAAAAACCCTGTTTATAAAGGGTCCCTCGCAAAAGAGTGAACCTAGCTAACCTTGCTCTTAGTTTAGATGCCTCTTTCGGATCGATGGGTATTATCCCGTTCAATAGATAGTTCCAAATGGGATCCATCCAGCTCGGTGCAGTCATTATTGGGAGGACCTCGTCGCTGTTGACGCCTACTGAAGATTCCATAAGGTGCTCGACTGGTACCCATCTGTCCAAGTCTTCTTGCGACGTTGTTGCTAGCTTAGCTAGGGTGTCCGCTCATGAATTCTTCGTTCTTGGGATGTGTCTGACTTGAACCTGTACGAATTTTTTGAGCAACTCGTGTACCTTCTTGAGATAAAGGATCATTTTTTCGCCTTTCGCTTCATAGTCACCTTCTATCTGCTTTACCACTAGTTGGGAATCACTGCATACCTCTAGTTGATCAGCCTCCATGGAGTGGGCGAGGTTAAGTCCAACAATGACATCTTCATATTCGGCCTCATTGTTGGAAACTTGGAATCTGAATCTGAGTGCATATTCCACGTCGATCCCATCCGAGGAGGTTAGAATCAACCCTGCTCCGCTTCTGTGGGCATTGGCGACCCCATCTATGGACAACCTCCAGATGTGGAGGTCGGATGCGAGCCTGGTGGTTTAAGTAGGCTCTGCCGAGGTGAATTGCATGATGAAATCCGTCAAAATTTGTCCTTTGACCGCTGTTCTTGGCTTGTACCTAATGTCGAACTCACTCAGCTCTATGGCCCATTTCACCAGTCTTCCTAAGGTTTTTGGTTTGTGTAGTATTTTCTTCATCGGGTGTTCTGTCGAAACTTCGATAGTGTGGGCTTGGAAGTAAGGCCGAAGTCTTCTGGCAATGGTTACCAATGCTAGAACTAGATTTTCCATCTTCGGATATCTTTCCTCTGCTCCTCTTAGAGCTCAGCTGCAGTAATAGACAGGCTACTGCGCTCTATTTTGCTCTCTGACCAGGGCGGCACTAGTCGAGAAATCGAAAACGACTAAGTAGAGCATAAGGAGTTCTCCCTCGGAGGGGCTTACCAGGGGTGGGGGGAGCTCAAGTAGGTTTTTAGTGTTACGAACGCCTCTTCACAGTAGGCATCCCATTGGAAGGCCTTTTTCAGGACTTGAAAGAAGGGTTGACACTTGTCACTGGACCTAGACACAAAGCGGCTCAACGTAGATATTCTCTCCGTCAGGCGCTGAACTTCTTTAGTGTTTGAGGGCGGTAGCATATCGAGCACGACTCTTATTTTGTCTAGATTTGCCTCTATTCCGCGGATGTTGACTATGAAACCCAAGAACTTTCCTACAGAGACTCCGAAAGCACACTTGGTTGGGTTTAACTTCATCTTGTAGTCCTTCAGGACCTGGAATGATTCAGCTAGGTGGTTCACGTGGAGCTCGACCTTGACCAACTTGACCAGCATGTCGTCTATATATACTTCCATGGATGCCCAGATTTGTTTTTGGCACATTCTGTTCACCAACCTTTGATAGGTGGCCCCCGCGTTCTTCAACCCAAAAGGCATCACCTGATAACAATACGTTCCCTGCCCGGTCACGAATGAGGTATTCTCTTGATCGTTGAGGTCCATTATGTTCTGATTATAGCCCGAGAAAGCATCCATGAAGCTGAGGAGCTCATGGCCAACCGTGGCGTCCACTATGAGGTCGATACGGGGCAGGGGAAAGCTGTCTTTCGGACAAGCTCGATTAACATCGGTGAAATCAATGCAGAGTCGCCATTTTCCATTCGCTTTCTTGACGAGAACCACATTAGCTAACCAGTCGGGGTAATCTACTTCTCAGATAGCTCGGGCTTGGAGGAGCTTGCCGACCTCTTCGTTGATAGCCTTCTGCCTCTCTGGGGCGAAGCTTCTTCTCTTATGTTTGATGGGTTTGAAGGAGGGGACGACATTCAATTTGTGGGTGATAACTACTGGGTCAATTCCCCCCATGTCCTATTGCTTCCAAGCGAATACGTCCATGTTTTGTTTTAGGAAATAAATGAGAAGGTCTTTGACATCTTCGGCTAGTTTGGATCCGATGTAGGTGAGGTGTTCCGGTTGGTTTTCAAGTTGTACTAGTTCCAGCTCTTCTGAGGGTGTCGACCGGGCGTCCAGTTCGTCTCATGTCGAGCTCATCCACGTGGACGTTGTCAACTGCTTTTTGTTTCATTGACGCCAAGTAGCACTCCCTAGATATCCGCTGGTCCTCTCAAGCCTTTCCTACTCCATTCTTCGTAGGGAATTTGACAACCATATGATAGGCGGAAGGGATGACCCTTATGGCATTGAGAGAGGGCCTACCTAGTAACATGTTGTATGCCGATGGGACCTCCACTATGAGGAATTTTATCTTCGTTGTGGCCTGGCATGGGGGGTCTTCTAGAGTGAGTACCAATTGTCTTGACCTGAGGCGTGCTCTCTCTTGAGAATCCTTAAGTGGGCGTTCTGGAGTTCAGTTTCTCCTTCAATGCCCATTTTGTCAAATGGCCCGAAGATGATGTGGAAATTATTTCGGTCATCGACCGGGACACGATGGCTTGTTTATTGGCCACGACTGCCTATATTACTAGTGGGTCATCATAGGGGTGTTGGCAGCCTTTCAAGTCAACATCCGAGAAGGCTATGGTGGTGTCTAGCCGAGGGAGCTTGGATACGACCTATACCTCTAGTGTCTCCCTTGATTTGAAGCTACGTAAGTGAGCCTTCCTGGTTGAGCTGGATTCCCCACCTCCGGCGAATCCCCCGAAAATGACACTGATCTCTCCCAAGGGTTGCTGATGTTGATGCTGAGCGGGGGCAGGCTGATGAGGTGCCTGGTGCCGATCATCGGGAGCCACGTAGCGACGGAGATGTCCACGTCGGATCAGGAATTCGATTTATTTTTTTTAACTAAATGCAGTCATTTGTCCGATGCCCGTGATTTCTATAGAAGTCGTAGTATTTGGTCATGTCTCTTTTGGCTTGGTCCGTTTTCATTTGAGACAGCCATCTTAAAAACTTCTTATACTGTACCTCGTATAGGACTTGATATGCCGAGGCCGTTAGGGGGTGAACTGTTGAGGTGGGTACCACAGCTGCAGCTCGGACTAGGGTGGACCCAAGCGGTCCCTGACATTACCTTTTCTCTTTGGAGATCGGTCTTTGTCTTCCCTGCCCCTCCATGGAGATCTGTCTCGGTCTCTTCGTCTCCTGGGGCTTCAGTCCCTCTTTTTATCGTCCTTGCTTTTCTCCTTTCGCATGGAAGAGCTTCCCTGCTTTTACATAGGGCCTCTACGCTGAATTGATGTATTTTTAAAGCTTTACCTCGGCCATGCTTGCACGAGGTTCTTTGAGATGGAGAACATTGGGTCTTTGGTATGCACTTCTTGAGGCTATGAAGAGGCGATGATGGCGAACTTTTCATCCGGGATGTCTACCCTTAATGATTCCGAGTTGAACCTCTAATGTAGGACCTCAGGTTTTCTTGAGGGCCTTGCTTTACTATCAGCAGGTGGTAGCTCGGCTTCCGGTATATCTGGGCTTCGATGAAATGAGATACGAAAGCAATGGAGAGTTCCTTGAAGGATGAGATCGAGGATGGCGGGAGTCTGTTGAACCATGCCAAGGCCGAACCCTTAAGTGTGATGCCGAAGGCTCTGCGTCTCACAAGGTCTTGATACCCATGCAACTCCATTTGGTTCTTCTAGGTGTTGAGGTGGTCACGGGGTCTTTCGTTCCGTCGAAAGCTTCGATTTGTGGCATTCTGAACTTTGTTGGGAGAGGGAAGTGTAGTACCTCGACCGTGAACAGGGATTCCATTTGCTATACCAGAGCAACCATGGAGACTAAGGCTCGAACTTTTACAACCTTTTTCATGTGGCTGAGCTCTTGTTGGATGTCTTGGAACCGCTTCTCCCAAGATCATTCCTCCTTCCCCTGTTGACGAGGGGTTGACTCCTTGCCTCCGTCATCCCTGTCGAGCATTCCCTCATTGACCATCCGGGAGGCGTTCGAAGGAATCATGCCCAGATGAATTTGTTTTTCTCCTCTGTGGAGCGATATCGCGGCCTTACATTCAGATTTATTATTGCATCCTATGGGAGCTGCACCTATTTGGTGAGTTCCGCCAACTCCCTTAGTAATCGTTGATTGACGAGACGGAGGGCCTCCATCTCGTTGCTAACAACGTGAAGAGCTTCGGGAACGTCTCCCGATTGTCGGCTGTCAATGTCGTCCTATTGGTCTTGAGTCCTTAGGGGGTTAGCGTGACTCATGCTCATGTTTAGATCTATATCGATTCTTGAAATCCAGGTTTACTTGTAAAGGTGATCCATTCCACATCTGATTACTTAAGCGATGGTGCTTTTCTATTGATACTAGGCGGGGCGTCTTGGTCATTTGGGCACATTACGTTGGGTCGGATTGTCGTCTGATCATGACACACACTGAGGATCCGGTGGGGGTGTGCCGGCCGCCTCGCCGATGGCTAAGTCAATTTCTTCCTTATGAAAAGTAAAGAATTCAACTCTTGATGCGTTATGACTGTGTACCTTTCTTTGGTGGGATTGCTCGGTATTTATAGTGGATCATCACGATGACTTTTCTTGTTGGATGGTGATACGGCATCTTTCCAATTGGGTAGGGGATCTTCTCTTCCTTATCACTAACTGAATATTAGAGGATAATTAGAGAGCCGTAAACTTGGGAGATCTTTCTTACCTTAATGGGTAGTTATCGGATCGTGAAGGTGGGGTGCTTTCCTTTCTTACGGCTCCACTGGAGGATAGTGGATTATCCTCGTTATCCGTTCGGTTTGCTGGGCTTAGTTTCGGCCCTGAGTTTACTCCTTAAGGGCGAACAGGACATTATCATGGGCCGAGTCCTCACGTGGGGCTCTTCAGCTGGCCCCACGGAGGGTGCCAACCCGTCTTAGGGTTCTTTCCTTGGGCCTGCGTTCTGGGCTTATAGGCTGACTTTTTAGGCACTATCAATAACCATATCAAATGATAAATCATCATCTTCAATAGTAAACCACTCCGAAAGTACCATCTCATTGCTAGCTAAAAAAATTATTATAAGAAAAATTTAACCAAGGTAAGTTCCCATTAGATTACTTTCAGGTTCTAAAACACAATTCTCAACAATTTTTCCCCGAACTTTGATTACTTTCCTCGATTTGTCATTAGCTAGATATGAGCTACGTAAAACTCAACTTAGTACTCAGTTTAATTTTTTCTTCTCTCTTATGTTTTTTTTTATGAAGTCAAAACCTAGAAATAAAACAATATTCCTTATCATATACCATAGAATTAGACATCTTATACATTCAAAAAAGCTTCTTAATACCAAGAAGCTAGTCTAATAGAAAACGAGTAGACTTTATAAATAAACATACCATCACAATGAAACATTATCACCAACTAAGGTTCTTGGTAACCCTATCATAAAATCCATGGTTATATGTTTCTATATTCATTTAGAAATACAAGTAGTTGCAAAAATCTATTGGCTACCAATGTAAACTTCTATATACAAAAAACACTAAACTCAAAGCCACAAATTATATAATGTTTGACTTCATACTTGTCCACCCAAAACTCTATCTCATATCTTTATATATTTACATCATCTATGGTGAATAGTAAGCTTAAGGCAATAAACTTCTTTCAAAAGTTGTCTCTTTAACCCTTCATAGTTTAAGATATAAAGTCTAGTAATGAATCTCCAAATTTCATAATCCGATGAACAAAGTCAATCTTACCATCTTTTGTAACTTATTTTATAAGTTCAACTAATTGGAAATTATTCTTTTTTTAAGGTTTTAATTCTCCCAATAGGTTTGGTTACAGTATAATATTCAACATAAAAACTCTAAATCGAAAAATATGGTATAAACTTGTAAACATCTCAAATCACATAGTAATAATTTGTGACAACCTTTAACGAACTCCAATGAATCAACTAATTTCCTATTCAAGGCGTCAAACACAAGATTTTTGTTGCTCTATTAGTACTGGATGATATCATCAGAATCTTTAAGTAATTTTATCAATATCCTCTATTTCTTTTTTAAATCCTTTTAAGAAAAAACAAATATTTCAAACTCTCATAATATATGAATATCTCATAAGTTTCACTACCAAGAAAAATGTCTTCAAATCTTAGGTGAAAAATATTTTCCTAATTTCAAATCATAATGAAGTAGTTTCTATCTTAAGGTTTCAAATGTACTAAAGTATATACCTGAAATCTTTCATGTTATAGAACCTTAACCTAAATCCTAATGGAATACATGATTATACAAAATAATTCGTTTTTGAACCTAATGAAATAATCAACGTATGAGTTGTTACTAATTCACTCTTCAACTCTTCAACTCTAGGAAGCTATATATGCTCATAATCATTAGACCAATCAAATTTGACTCCTTTTTATGTCAATAAAAAAAATAGGATGATCTTAGAGACTGTAACGCCCCAAAAGTACCCTAGAATTTTTATAATAATTTTATTATATATTCCAGGTATAAATAGAACCAAACTTGGGTTTTTTCTGGAACTTTTTAAATGTTATATGATTGTATGACTAAAGTTCAATTGTAAATGATATATGATTGAATGTGATATACTAAGTGATTAAGTGATTGAACCCAGAAATAACCCAAGTGTAAAAAAGGGAAAAATGAAATTTGTAAAATGAGGACTAAAATTCGAGAATGATAAGCAAATGCTAATGTGAAATAAATGATAAGAGAGTAGTACAAATAAGGAGACTAGTAAGCTTTAAGTAGAAAAATGGAAAATGGGATTTAATGAAGCAGGCCAAAAGGCTTAATGAAAGAAATGAATTAAGACAAAATATGGTCTAAGAAAGAGGGCCTCATTTTGGGCAAAATCATTTTGAGACAAGAGAGAGAGAGAGAAGGAGCTAGGGTTGAGGGGATAAATCAAGGTTTTGGTGGGAGATCATCCCATTTATGATTTCAAGTGATCAAGTAGGAAGAGAAGGAAGTAGGCAAAGACTTTCAGAGATTCAAGGTATGAATCTAAACCACAGAAAGTTGTATTTGATGTTTTAGGTTAGAAAAACCTAATAATAAAATCCATCCATAGGTTTACTCATGGATTTGGTTTGGATAATAATGATGTTATTGGAGTTTTGTTTGGAGGTTTTGGAAGAAGCTGCAAGAACACACTTTGAAGAATTTGGAAGCATTAGATCTGCTGCACTGGCATAGAGACCACATGAGGATCGTATTCAACATAGTGGAATTACACGCGCGAAGACAAGTACCATCTTTTCCTGGGTATCATAACGTATTTTGTTGCCGCGTAATCTTCGCGACGATAAAATTTTTTTTTTTTTTGTTAAACACCTGTTGTTAACACCGCGTGAATTTGGGACCCAGTGATGATGGTGGGGTTCAGCATAAAGATCAAATTAACGAAAAGCACCTCTTATTTCAACTGCAGTGGCACAAATAAGTGTGAAACTGATACCGTTCTCAAGATGATGTTTCGATTTATAAAGTGATGAGACTCACCTAACTTTGAACGAGATTGAAGAACGGCCGAAAGAAAGAACTAATTGGTTTTGTTATCTTCATTATAGTTGGTAAATGTTTTGTTCTGATATATAGGATCTATGAATTGTTTTAATTAGTTTAAGGCACGTTAGTTAACAAATGTTGTTAACAGAGTGTGGTGACAACTCGAAGCGACTACCCATTAACATAGCGCGCTGCAACGTAATAAAGTTTGTTAACATTAACTAAAGATGTGCGCGTTATTACGCGTGAGATCGTTCCATTTACAACAGATCGAGCTCAACGATAACCGGGCATTAACGTATCGATCATCGCCGATCGTGATGATGAGCGATGTCGTCGTCGACCAAGTCAGTTAATGTTGATCAGCGCGACTGGTGGGCCGAGCGTGTTATCAGCTCCGATATTTTTTCTGGCACTACGGCTGGAGGACGTGTCAGACGATTCGATATCTTGCCACCGCTGACGCCGATTAATTCGTAGCGAAACGGATGATTGAGATTGTTCAAACATTGACGATTCAGTGAGCTGAAAGTGCTGAAATGACGTTTGAACATAATGATTTATTGCGCGAAATCTTATTTGGGCTGATAACGAACGCTAATGATTGTATATGAAACAGTATATCATAAACCGCGTGTTTGTGATCATCCAAAGATTTGAACTTTGTTGGTAAGTTTGCGTTTGACTTTGAGCAAATAGAAGAACAGAACATAAATTTTTAACTATATGAAATAACAGCGTATAGTGTACCATGGGTACTAGTGGCAGGCTGGTAGTCTGAGAAATGAATATAGAAGTTTGAGATGTATCGATACATATCACTCATTTTTAACATCAGTTTTTGTAAACTCAATTTGGAACTCAGCATCATTTTGTAAAAGTAAACTTGAAAAACCTGATATTATATTCATTTTATGTCAGTCTGATGTTGACCAGTTAAACAGCTATATTTTAACGTGGTGTTTATAAATCAGGAGTCAACCAGAGTGTTTTTTTATAACTCTAATGGTTTTGGATATTATGACTATGGCATTGTGATCTATGAGCTTTTGGTTATTACATAGTACCACTCAGAGTGCATTGATTACTAAATGTTTGTGTTGCCTAAATTAAATAAACTCATGGTTGAGAGCAGCTTTACTAAATAATAATGTTTTGATAAATTACCTGATAAGAAACAATATATTGATATTCAGAGCATCTTGGATGGATGGACATATGACGGGTTGGATGAAAGGGTGCTGCTTTATTCAATGTCGAGCATCACAAATTGGTTGGGTTCATAAATCAGGTGGATCGAAGGAATTTTCTAAGTTTTATCAATAGATTATTTATAATCAAATGATCAAAACTTCAAGTATTGCAGAATGGATGTTTGCATTTTGTTATTTTGTTATATGACATGGGACTTGGAAGTGCTGGATTTGTTTTCATTGAGAAACTAACTTGTTTGTTAGATCACATTCAATCATCATGATAAACCTTTTAAACTAACTCAAGACAAATTTCTTGGTACATAAACTGAAACTCATTAAGGAGGTATAGTAAGAACAATTAGATTATCTCATAATCACGTGTGTTCTAGAGGTACAGGGTCAGACAGGTGGAGACTATGTTAACCTCTTCATCAGCGTCAACAAATTAGCTTTCAGTTCATACTAAACCATTTCACTGTTTGACATATTTACAAGAGTAACTAAACTATTTTATCTTGTTCTACATTTTCAATTATATCTGACTCATTATTGACGACAAACTAAAGCAAAAAATTGTTGATAAATTGACTTCAGTACAAGAAAAGAATTGGCTGACAAATTACATAAGAACTACTTAAAATTTAAATTTGGGTAAAAATGAAGTGTTCAACAATGAACAATATTATCGAACAAACCAACTCAGTTTACATCAAGATCTTTAAACTTCACCTCTTCTTATGTAGTTCACGAAGTAGCTGTCTTTGAGAGGAGCTGAAGTGGCTGTTTTATGATATGGCATATTACATTGACTCTGATGTCCTTCATTCATATTCAAATACTCATTGTAACATAAATCTTAGTTGTAATATCCAAAATTTAAATATGACAGTGCTGACTGTCAGCAGTGTATGGATGTTTGTAAGACTGGGAGTGGACATCTTTTGCATAAATAACAGACAAAGATCTGATGATTTTTAAACTTCATTGTTTAGGTAGATCAACAACTGAGACTAAAAAGAAACGAGTACTACGTAACAAGCAGAATCTAAACTTTAACTCAATATTAATCAATAGAGACTTAAAGATTCATGAAAGAATACTCAAAGATAGAAGTGGAACACAAACTGATAAATACTAACCGGATTTAGTGGATCAAAGTAATACTTTAAATCATATAACAGAGCAATATTTTTTAAACCAGCATTCTCAAATCCATTTCTAGTGATTTTGTAAAAATGCGTTCAAAACAGCGAGTTTCTTTCTTCAGAACTAGAGACTCAGGAGTATACTTTCTGCACTCAAATCCCAGTCCAATGTTTGTTTTTTCTCTAATTCAGTGAGATATCAAACAGATGTTTTAATAAATATGAGACTTTTTAAATAGATGTCCTTTGATATGGGACCACTGAAATAATTAAACTACTGAACAACTTATTTTTCCACATAAGATGGACGACAAACAATCTTTGTATTATTAGCTTTTAATAATAGCAAAGGCTGGGAGACCAAAGCTCAGACCATAAACCTTGAAGTGTGTGTGACAGTGAAGCTGAGATGATTGGGAATTGTGGTTTACTGTTGGACAGAACAGAACTGGCGAGTCAAAAACGACTCAAAAATTTAGTTAACAAACATATCTCTCCATATTTCCATGTAACATTAAACTTTAAAATATAAACACAAATCACCTGTTGATTCATGGACGATCAAAGAAAGACTAGCTTTGTAAAGACTTTCTCAGCTAGAACAAATAAATTAAATAAATGTTTTGAAAGCCTTATAATATTGATAAATCTGCAAAAACATATAAGACATTAATATCTTTTTATTTAAGGTATAAATTTTGAGACAATATGAAGAACCAGAGGCTTCTTTATAATAATATTCAAACTAATTAAAATTCCTGGGTTGAGAATCTTTCAATCAAATATGTTATTAATATTTAAATACAAATCACTAATATTATAATGGGCAATTCTGTATAATGAGTGCGGATGGATTTAGTTTTTTGGTTTTATCTGAGTGTGTTATTGACTGTATATAGAAAATGTTTTTATCTTATTGTTTGAGCTGGAATAAAATCTTTTGCAAAAACCAGGCCAGCCTCAGCCGTGCATACATTCCATTTTACTAACTCTCGCTTTACTAATTCAAGGTAACCTTGATAAATGTTTCCTATCATAATATTCAAAAGATGTTAATTTGATTTAACACTTCTAAACAGTTTTCTGAACAATGTAAAATTGCTGTTCACCTCAAAAATATATTCTAGCCATGGGAGCATGAAATACTGTTTTCAATACAGCCTATTTGTTAATATACCATAAAGTTCTAATATTGATATATACTGGATTTTAGGATATATAAACTAAATTTTTATTAAACTCTTTGTATCAGATTCTACATTTTCTTCTTCTTCAACTACCTTTGCATTTTCATTCATACATCAAACATTTTTTGTCTTTTTCATCATCTTATCCACCACACAGATACCTCTTGTTTGTTATTTTCATCCAGCTCACCATACTTTTGACTTTTCAACTCCATGGCTTTCTGCAAAGAAACAACATCACCTTAACATCTCATAAAGATGTCACTTGTTGATTCATCTCTACCTTTTTCATGTGATCATATATTAAACAACCTTGTTTAACTTTTAACGACTATAACAACTATTGATCAGTAGGTTAAACTTTATTGAACTGGACAAGCCAAACCTATTTTATTTTAATTTTTCAAACCAGTGAAAAACAATATAATATATTCGAGCATCTCAGTAAAAATAACTTTTATTTTTATGCTTTTTACTAATACTATTCTTAACCTATTCTGTCAAAACATCTTGATTGACTAGTGATAAAAATGAAATCTCAATCTTTGGATTGATTTAATGGATCAAAGAAATTTAGAAGCCTTTACAAGATCATGAGTCTGGAAAAATGATCCTTGGAAGACCTTACCAGTATTAGAAAGCAGGTATTAAACTTTGAAGCATTTGGACAATATTCTTGAGTCTATGATTTTCTTGAAGAAGGATTGTATCTGACTAAAACTTTTGGGCTGAATCTCAAGCTCAATATTCAAAATGGAGCCTTTTACTGAGCTGAATGTTTTGAAATCAGCAGTTGAGTCTGTGTTGCAGTTGTATATGTCAGGAAAGAGTTTCTGTGACGGATTTTCTATTAAAAAGAACAGAAAAAATGGACTATAAGTAGGACGTGATATCAAAAACTTCTATCATGACAACAAATAATAATCCATATAATCTGTTTCAAATAATCTTAAAGCGTTGTGTTTTGGCTGACAACCAACACATTTTTGAAGATTAACTTTCCAAAAACAACAATCTAACCAGTGGATTTTAGAACACTTTTATTTTCATATTTTATTGATGTAGAGTTATATTTCAAAATCGTAATTGGTAAATATAATTTTAAGGTTGTTTTTCAAAATTGCAATCGACGAATGCAATTTTCAAGAAAAAAAAAAAAAAAAAACTAATTTTGTAATTATTTTGAATTGTTTTTTTAAAATGAATTTTTTTGGCTTTAAACTAAGGATATAAGCAGTCGATTCAGCGGCTCGGCTTATCTGATACTCGAGTCGACTGAAGTTAATCGGTCGAGCTCGAGGATTTAGTAACATGAGTAGCTTGTCGAGTTGAGTATTAGTATTACAACACCAGACTCAAGTTATTCACGGACTTAATCGAGTTTTACTATTTTTATTAATCGAGTAGAACTCGAGGCCATTTCAAATCGAGTCGAGTTCAAGTATATTTATTTATTAATTTTTTAATTAATTATCAAATTAAGTTCAAATAGCTCAACTATTTTTCGATTCGAATTTCGAACATCTAAATAAAAATTTGATCGAGTTCAGACTTCAAATTTTTAATTGAGTCGAGCTTGAGATTAGCTCTGTATCGATTTAACTCGACTCAATTATAGCCCCTACTTTAAACTCCAAATCTATTTCATTTCGAATGTTTTGTTCTTTTTCCTTTTTACAAAAGGCAAATTTCATTAACACACCCATCAGGATTAGTGTTTTTACACTACACCACCATAGGCTTCAAATTTCATAGATCAACGCACCTATAAATGTATTTCATCTATAAATTTTATTTTTTAAAGAATTTTTAAATGTTTTTATATAAAATTACTAAAATGATAAATTTAATAAATAAAATAAATTTGTAAGGATTTTAATCAACAAAATTTAAAACAATATAGGTTCAATGCATTTATACAATCTTTCACAAAGTTTCAATTAAACTTTATATAGATTATTTGTATTATTGTATAGTGGTATTTATCTTTTAGGCTCTAGTTTTGTTAAAGAGGAGGAGTGATTTTTTGGTTATTCTTGTCCTGAATCACCCCTTCCATCATTTCCTTCCCCAGATCTGAGTTTTATTTTCCAATAAAATAGTTTTTTCTACATTGATCTAGATTTGCCTTTATTTTTTGTGTTTTTGTCGATGATCTGTTGCGGCGTATTTTGTCGCTAATTTGTTGCGGGGATAGTTGTATTATTGACGGTTAGCTTATTTATGAGTTTTCGCGTTGACAGTTTAAATGACAAAATTCGATCCGATAAAGTCATCGGTCCAAATAAATGTTTATCGATATCTTTGAATCTTTGAATCTTGAGTGTCCCCAAGTATTTTTGGATTATCAAATTTGTAGACCTTGAACATATCTTTTTTTTTTTCTATTAACTTGTATGCTGCGTCATCCTTTAAAATTTTTAACACTTTTGATTATGTGCTTTTATCGATTATATCAATAAATTTATTTCTTTTAAAAAAAGAAACCAATTTTTTTTTTATCATTTTTAGTTTTGTATTATTTAAAGCCAATAATTATTTCCCTTCTCTTCAAAAGATGCTTATTTATAAAAAGTAAAATAAATTAAAAACATATTTAAATTCAATATTTTGTTTCTACAGACTTCTTTTAAATCATTTTATTTATTTATCAGTATAAGATTATAAGTATTAAATAATTTAAAAACATATAATTTGTTGAATAAAATTTAATTTTCTTTTATTTTTTCTTTATGAAACTAAATATTAGAACAACATTTTCTTAACTTTTAAAATATTTTTTTAGAAATCAAATTTAGCAAATAAATACGAGTATCATGAATTATAGTCCAATTTTTTCTTTTTCATATTAAAAGAATGATAAAATTATTAATTTTAAATACCATGAAAGTAAAATTGACAAAAAAAATTAGTTGGAGGTTAAATTGACAATTGGCTCATAGTTGAAGGACAAAAATCATAAATTTTTTTTTTGTTAAGGGATTAAATTGACACGGGCAACAATTAAGGGACAAAAAGGCCCTTTAACTATTTTTTTATTAATAAGTTCATTATAATTATTTAGGTTGACATCAACAAGTTACTTAAAATTAGAACATGTCAAATAGTAGCCTAAACAAAAACATCAAAACCAAAATATATTTTTTGTTTAATTTTTTATTAATATAAATTTTAATTTTTATCGATTTTATATTAATATTTTTTGTTTTATTTAAAATATTTTCTTAGTTTCAATATTCTTCCAAGTATTTTATTTTGTAAAGTTGAACTCATAAATGTTATTAATACTTAAAATTTTTATTGAGATCATGAATTGTTGGATTTTTCAATAATGATGCGTCCACATATCTAAATATTACATATGTTTGTGATATCAATTTTAACTAAGGTAGCGTTTATTTTTTTACTTCATGCTAAATATATATATATTTTTTTAGTTTAATGTTAAATAGTACTTAATAGTATTAAGTATTAGTATTTGTTTTAACATTGGATAGTGAGTACTGCCTTCACTCCTTTCTTGTTTAGTAAAGGGTGATGTTTCTTGATTTGGAATATGAATTTTTTCTGAATATTTGGTTTTTTCTATTCAGAATTGTTTTTAGAAATTTTAGTAATAAGTCATTAAAAAATTTAAAAATGAATGCTGAAAGCTATTTAGCTTTCAATAAAAGGCCTAAAAACAAAAGGCACCTTAGCCTAACTAAAATGATCTAATTGGAATTAAGTAATTGACTTAAAGATATAATTGTCATGAAATTAATGTGTTGATACATTAAAGATATTTCTAATTTGATGAGGCGCCAAATTGGAAATATCTAACCTAATATGACTAATATAAATATTAGGGTTATGATCCCCAATTCATTAGGTGAAAAGAACATTAATTCTTTTTCTTATCTACATTCCCATCACTAGAGGAGAGACAAACTCTTGTTATTAGAGCCGTATCAAATACGTTTCCGCTATATAAACTTAATATCTCTTAAATTAAATGGGTAAAATATGCTTAATTAGGGTTTGACTATTATGCATGATTTTGGTCTAATATTTCAGAATTTTTACTCTATTTATGATATTGTTAGACTAGAAATATGTAGTTCCACGATTAATTTTTTTTAAATTACATATACAATAAGACATTACGTATACAAATATTGTATAGCACATAAAAAGTTTTAAACTTATATATTCAATATAAAAATAATAATAAAATTACTTTAACTAAAGGTATGATATGAGGTTATAATTAACATGCCTGTTAAATTTGGCTTGAGGAGATTGAGACTGAGAAAAAATTAAATAAAAAAGTGTTAAAATAACTAGAAGAACAAATTATGAGAAAATTCAATATATACAATTTTTAAGAGAATTTTGTTTTCATTGGAGCATGAGGACATTGTGAACCCCTAATAATTTTTTTTGAAAAGAAAATAAAACCCCCCTAATAAATTTTTGATTCCTAACTTTATCATATTTTTTAGAAAAACTTTTTCTGAGAAAAACCTTAGTCACTCCCTGTTTTCACCCTTTGTTCATTAAAATGAGAGCTTATTTTATTATTCTAATGTTAAATCATCTCTTCTATCATTCTTCCTCAAATATGAGTTTTCTTTTTCAATAAAATGATTTTTTTTACACCAATATGAGTTTTTCTTTGTTTTCCTTTGTGTTTTTTTTTGTTGTTGTTTACAATGTGTAAAACCCAGGAAAATTTAAAATTTTTTGAAAAATGACAAGAATAGTAAAATTCTGAATTCGCCGTAGGCTCCGTAAAATCCCTGTGATCCTCGGATAACTAAACGGACTGCGTTTGTTGATCTGGGTTCCCTCGCAAATTCAGTTACCCGTAGTGCTCTTGGCATCAAATTCGAGACGTATTAATTTTTACAATTTTCTGTGGTGAGTCATCAAAGGACTTGTGAACTAGATTTCTTACGAAAAATATCGTGTCGTGAAATGACTCTCAACTGTTCATTTAAAATAATAAATCGAATCGAAAAGAAATAAATCATTTAGATAAAACGAACCCGGTAGGGCGACATATGTGATGCGACGTAGCCACTTAACAAACTTGGCACTGGAATAAAAGGAGGGCAAAATGGGAAAAAGCTTTTTTTTTTTTATTTATGTAGAACGTGAGAGTTTGGTGGAGAGAGGAGTAGAAGAGAGGGCAGAGAGAGCAAGCCCGACTTCTGCCAAGATTCACGGCTCTGCGCCAGCGCCCCATCGTCTGGGCAAAGACTTAAAGTCAGTACCTCGCGCTAAGGGCAACGCGTGGACACCAAAACCAGGAGTTTTCGTCGAAAATTCGAGCGGAAAGTTCAGGAGGCCGTGGGTTTCGAGCTTCTAGGTCTTCGAAAAGCTTTGCCTTCGCTCCAAGAGGTAAGGAACCTTTCTACTCGGGTTTATTTTCCATCTAGGAGTTGTTTTGGTCTTGGTTGAGCCCTAGGGGCTATTTGGATGGTACTCTCGAGCACCAAAAGGAAGGAGAAAAAACTGATTTTTTTTTTTTGTTTTTTCGCTATGATGTCCAGTTTTCGGGGTTGTTTTGAAATTGATTTTGGGCTTAGTTTGGGACAGGTTTTGTACCATGTTTATGACCGATTTTATGGTCTCAATTGGGGCGGGTTTGTCGCCGGTTGAAAGGGTTGTTTCTGAGATGAGTTTGGGTCAAAAAACTGCATCACGGGAACTCCAAGGGTGCCTCGGGCACATAATTGCGTAGGTTCCACGCTGCTGCAGGTCACTGTTCATGTGAAGCCTTCAACTTTGGACTATCATAACTTTATCGTCTGAACTTTGATTCGCACGTTCTTGGACTCTATGGAAAGCTATTTGAGTCTAGAATCTATCCATATATATGTTAATGTAATTTGAGATCATATTATGTTCGAAAATGATGAAATACATTAGCCTCTGCTGTTGTAGGTGTTGCAATGTTGCTAATTTTCTTCATGGCTTGCAACTTGCATAACTCCTTCGTTAGGACTCCAAATTTGGTGTTCTTGAACTCTATGAAAAGCTCCTTGAGTCTAGAATCTAGAAATATTCCTGTAAATGGCATTTGGTGTCCACATTTTTTTAAAAAAAATTGATTGTAGCATCAAGTGTGCAAATTGCTTGGTTGTGATAATATGCGTAGTCTAATACATTGAAATTGGTGTATGGTGTTTGGTAATTATATTCATGTTGATATAATTATCCATGAGGCTTAGGGAAATGTATGAGTTTGTGAGATTGAGGCCATTGCATGGCTTGGTTGTAGGCCATTTGTGACATGGTGTCACAATTAGACCTAGAGGATAAAGTGCCAATACCCATCATATGACTGTAGGATGTCAATGTATGTGTGTTAGGTATGTTGCCATGAATTGTATGATTTAAATTGGAATTTATGTTCAGTGATATAAATGTCCAATTGATGGCTGGGTTAATATGCATGAGCAGACATGCATGTTAGCACTCATTATATATGTAGTATGTGGTATGAATAGGGCAATGGCATGGCCTAGACAGATTTCATATGCACAGTGGACATCGCTGTGAAACGGTGTGGGTGTGCATGGTTGTTGTCTCACCATTCTGTGAATGGTGGTGATTCACACATCGGACGATGTCCAACAGAGCCCACGGTCTTCATGGTTGTAAATAAACACTATGTATGGTGTTGATGGTGCGGGCTTAGTCTAAGGACAATGTCCTAAAGATTCAAGTGGTTTCGGAGATTGTCCAATGCTTTTGAATAAAGCGGTTTATCGGAGACTGTCCAATGCTTTTGAAAAAGCTGTTTATCGGAGATTGTCCAATGGCTTTGAATAAAGCGGTTTATCGGAGACTGTCCAATGCTTTTGAAAAGCCAAGCGATCGTAGATCGGGCTCCAATGGCTTTGAATAAAGCTTTTGCTTATCTGAGGATGTCCACGAGTTTAAACAAAAGCTTTTTGTTTTGGATAAAGGGTCATTGAGTGAAACACCAATGACAAGTTTTTACACTTGGCATAAGAATATGTGAGGGAGTCGGTGAGGACTCGTGTTAAAGGCATGGTGAGTGACACTTTATTCATGGCATGTAGGCATTCTAGAGTAGGAAACTGCATTTTACTTGGAATGTTTGATTGTGTGAACATGGCATTGCATGTGCACTTAGGTGGTGGGCCCTTGCAGGAGTTTAACCTACTGGCATTGCTTTACCCCGGGCCGTGTGGACCCAATTTCTTTTAGGTAATAATGAATGTGTGGAGACTTACGCTCAATAGAAACATTTCGAGAAGCAAAGTTTCTGATTATACTTTGATTTATATTTTGTAAAACATGTATTATAATGCTTAATTTTGATATATGTTTTGTATAGGAGGATGTTATTTTAAACTCTTATGGACTATGGTTTTATAGTCATGTGTGCTTCTATGTTCGAAAGTATGGATAAATGGGCCTACGCGCCATTTTACTTCGACATTTAATCGTGAAGCAGTCATCAGATAATATCGGTGTTGTATTTTTAGGTAGAGCTCCCTTCAGATAAAGGAGAGACTCGACCCAGTTCAAGTAAATCTGGTCCCGTAAAAGGGGATTCAATGTGTGGTGTCGGGTTACCTCGACATCCACAATCTTCCTCGTAATATCGGATGCCGTCACCCGACTCCTGGATTCGGGGCGCCTGTGGGGCCAGACAGCATAAAGATACTTGGCCACTAGGGCTCATGCGGGCATGGGTCTAGGAGCATGGGTTATAGTATGAGCTGAGCTGGGGAATTCCTAGAGCTCGTGTCCATATTAGCGCCATAGCTTAGTATTAGGAACAGTATGCATTACCTTAGAAAAGGCTGGGCATTGTACTAATGTTACATGTATCAGACATTTTCATGTTGTGTGCTACATTATTGTGATTGCATGATTGTGTGTTACAAATGCGTGAATTATATACATGGTAGAATGTATATAGGAAAAGATGAACACTAGGGTTAGAAAACATAACCTTAAGAGTTCGGAAAATGGATGAACGGAATAGTTAAGGATGTTGATGTCGGCTGCTGGTTGATACGCACTCGCTAAATAAACAAGGAGAGAAATTCGACACGCTTAGAGGCTCGAACCCGGAAAGCTGTTGGAATGTGAATTCCTCCCGGTAACATGCGAGCGTTAACCTGCAAGTTTATCGTAATCGAGACCTTGATCCCACTCACTTCGTGACCTGGCAACGCGATGCCATGCCCAGCTGACGTCATCCCTTGACAGACTGTGTCGACAAGACACCAAGTCGTCATTATTGTGATTGTAGGAGAGTTACTACCTACACACAAGACGGTGTTTGTATTGTGTTTCAGTGGAAATACACGATAAAGAGCTTTACCCCAGCCATATGACTTCTAGGCATATGTTGATGGGTCAAGCTACAGTTTTTCCTACCTTAGAAGACGAGGGAGACAGGAGTTGATTCTACCTAGGGTGGTTTATGAGTATGAGAATGTTTTTCTGGAAGAGCTACTGGGATTACCTTTGTATAAGGCATGGGTCGAGGTCGGGTACAAGGCTCACAAACCGAGACTTCGGGGACCCAAGGGCGTGTCTACGCCATTACACCTTATATTGAGCTGACGGATTAGTCGATTATTTAGGGTATAGCTACTCACATGGCAAGTATGTATTGTTCGATTTTATAGCATAGCTGCATTGTAAAAAGTTAAAGTGTGTGTAAATTTTGAGCTAAAACTTTGCCAGAGGAGAATGTAAACTAGGAAAATTTAAAATTTTCTGGAAATGGCAAGAATAGTAAAATTGCTAGAACGTTTAGAAAGTAGAAAATTTCTGCAGATCTCGATGATGAAACGGATCGTACCGCAAGGATTCAAGGCCTTTGCAAAATCTAGTGACTCAAAAGTTTCGGCCAAATTATGAGATGTACATAGAATTTTTAGCTTATTTTCTAGTTGGTGAGTCGCCACGACTTCAGTGACGAAGATTTACAAAAACTACCAAGTCAAGAAATGGTCGAGCTAAGTTCATTTAAATTGAACTCGAAAAAGAAAATGAATTGTTTCGGCATGTAGTTTAACCTGGGACCGGTTGACACGTGGCACGACGGCCACCAACAAACTGCTAATTGGAATAAAAGGAGGGCAAAATGGGAAAAAGCCCTTCTTTTTTTTTCTGCAGAACGTGAGAGTGAGAGAGGAGAAGAGAGGGTGTAGAGAGAGAAGCTCAGACTTCTCTCTAAGATCTACGGAGCTCGGGTGGTTGTCTCACATCGGGCCAAGACTTAAAATCAGAGACCGCCGAGGTAACGTACGACACCAAACCGTGGAGTTTTCGTTTCGAGATTAGAGTGGAAAGTTCTAGCGCAAGGCCTTGCCTCGGCAGCGCTCCGGCCTTCGAAAAGCCTGGTTTCGGCCTCCAAGAGGTAAGGAACCTTCTACTGGGTTTATTTTCCATTTAGGAGTCGCTTTGTCTTGGTTGAGCCCTAGGCTGTTTGATGGTACCTCGAGCAACCAAAAGGAAAAAGAAAAAAAAAAAATTATTTTTTTTTTTCCCCGTTCTTCATGATGTCCATTTTCATGAGCCTTTGAAGTTGATTTCGTTTAGTTCGGGATCGGTTTTATGCCATGTTTATGGCCAATTTTGTGGTCTCAATTGGGGTGGGTTTGTCACCGGTCGAAAGGGTTGTTTCTGAGATGATTTTGGGTCAAAAAACTACATCACGGGAGCTCCAAAGGTGCCTTGGGCACGCAATTAGGTTCCATCGCAGTCAACAGCACGTGAAGCCCAACTCGACGATCATAACTTTCGGGTCCGAACTCGATCCGCATGCCCTCGACTCTATGGAAAGATCTCGGAGTCTAGAATCCATACATATATAGTTTAATGCAATTTGAGCTCATATTCTGTCCGGAAAATGATGAAGTGAAATATAGCTCTCATTGCTATAGGTGCTGTGAATGTTATCACATTTTTTTTCATGGCTTGCAACTTGCATAACTCCTTCGTTAGGACTCCAAATTTGGTGTTCTTGGACTCTATGGAAAGCTCCTTGAGTCTAGAATTTGGACATATGCTTGTGAATGACATTTGGTTCCCACATAATTTTTTTGAAAATTTGATTGTAGCACCAAGTGTGCAAATTGCTTGGTTGTGATAATATGCGTGGTCTAATACATTGAAATTGGTGTATGTTGTTTGGTAATTATATGCATGTTGATATAATTATCCATGAGGTCAGGAAAATGCATGAGTTTGTGTATGATTTAGGCTATTGTAATGACTCTGGTTGTAGGCCATTTGTGGACATGGTGTCAGCAATTGCATTCCAGAGGATAAAGTAGGTCATTACCCGATCAGGGATGACTCATTGATGTCAATGTATGTGTGTTAGGTATGTTGCCATGAATTGTATGATTTAAATTGAATTTATGTGTTCGCTATATAAATGTCCAATTGATGCATGGGTTATGTAATAGAGTAGGCATATGTGCGTATATAACACTCATTATATATAAGTGTAGTATCGTATTTAATAGGCAAAGTGGCACATTTGTATCAGATTTCATATGCATGAGACATACAGAACGGGTAGGTGTGAATGGTTGTTGTCTTTACCATTCTCAGAACGGGTGGTGGATTCGATACATTGACGCACGCCCAATAGAGCCCACATTTTCATGGCTGTAAATCAACATTGTGTGGTGTTGATGGTGCAGCTCTGGCCTAAGGACAATGTCCGTAGTCAAGCGTTTCAAAGATCGTCTGACGCTTTTGAATAAAGCGCTTATCTGGATCATTCCAATGCTTTGAAAAGCTGCGATCGGGCGATTGTCCAATGCTTGAATAAAGCGATTATTGAGACTCGGCCCAATGCTTGAATAAACTATTTATCTGAGATCATTCCAACGCTTTGAATAAAGTCGCTTATAGGAGATCGTCCAATGGCTTCAATAAAGCTAAGCATCTGGAGGATGTCCAATGAGTTTAAAAACAAAAAGCTTTTGTTTTGGATAAAGGGTCATTGGATGAAACACCAATGACAAGTTTCTACACTTGCATATACGTGAGAGCTCGTGAGGACTCGTGTTAGCGTATAGCGAGTGACACTTCATTCATGGTATGTAGCATTCCAAAAGTAGAAATTGCATTTTACTTGGAATGTTTGATTTTGTGAACATGGTATTGCATGCGCATTCTAGGTATGTACTCTATATGTGAGTTTAATTCCTCTTCCGAAAATTGATCACTCCATCGTGGGACCCCCTTTTAAATACACTGAATGTAGGAGACAGCCTACTAGAGGTCGAGATATTTAGGAAGAAAGCCAGATTGTGGCTTTGATTTATATTTTGTAAAACATGTATTAGAATGATCAGAATACTAGTTCCATTTCCAGCGTTATTCCAACTCAGTGAAACCCTCTAATCTATTTAGTTTTAATTATTCTTTTTCATTAAAGAACAGTATACAAAAATTCTTTCATTCATTTCTTTAAGTTAATCCAATCTTCAACTTAAAAGTTAAAATAGTACGATCTCGAGGGAGTAGGTAATTGATCTTTAAATTATCTCTATCAATCCTTGTGGGAATGATATATGGACTTATATAATCCACTTTATTACTTGTATGACCCGTGCACTTACAATTAAAACTAATATACATTTTCGCATATTATTATGGAGCAAACAAATTAAATTGGTTTATTTCAAAATTGTCTCAACAAGTTACATCAAGGTCGGGGTATGAAACTAGTCCTTGGTAGTCAGGTTGGAACACTCCAGGTCTAAAAAGAAATGGTTCAACAAGTCGCATCATTGCCGTGGATTGAAGTAGAGTTTAATGATCACTATTCCAGCCAAACAGAAAATCTCTAATTTTGACATTTTTATCTTTTTATCAACACTTTTTAAGAAGAAAATACAAAAATAGTTTTAATTCAAAGAAGTGTTTTCGCATGTCTTTCTTTTGTTAATTGTTTTTATAATCAAGTATATATCTTAGTAGTCTCCTTGCTTTGATTTCAAGTGGGTGTTATGATCGTAAATTTACATCCATGGAAGAATGGAGCCTACTTATCGCCACTAGATACCGAACTAGAGAAGACAACAACCAAGAAAGAAAGAGCAAGAAGAGAAGCATCACCATGGGAGATCAAGGAAAGCTTAATTAGAATATACCAATGGTTGCAAATCTGATAGACATTATCAGAGACAGGGACAATGGAAGACTTATAGAGATCAATTATTAGGATGAATATGTCATAAAGAAGGCAACTAACCATAGAGGCCAACAACTTCAATCAAGCTTGCCCTCATTACTATGGTATAACAACACTAGTTCATTGGGCATCCTAGTAAGGATCCAAATAAGTACCTAGGAAGATTCTTGAGAATGGCCAACACAATGAAGCTGAATGGAGTCAATTCATATGTGATCAAATTGTAGTTGTTTCCTTTCTAAGGGATAATGCAAACTGGGCCAGGCGTGAGTCCCTACCATATGGATCGTTGAACAAATCGAGGAGTGTTTTTAGTAGCCATTATTTGGTTATTATTCTTCCCTTTGCTCTACTCAGAGAAGAGAGGAGAAATTATTGCCTTCAAGTAGAAAGAAGATAAGTCTCTGTATAATGCTTGGGAGAGATTCAAGAAACTACTATGAAGATGTCCAATGCATGGTATAGAGCATATGGCTCAAATGGATAGCTTCTATCATGCCATGAATTACACTTCAAAAGGAACAATGGATGCAGCCTCAGGAGGTGCATTCAGAAGGAAAAGTGTTGAGGAAGCTACTCAACCTGGAGTAGAGGAACCAGCAAAAGAGTTGAACCATGCAGCCCCATCCGGCTTTGTGTGGCGAGCAGCCGAGATGAGCGAGCACCGACCGAACAAGATGTGCCAAATCGAAGCCGCCAAGAAAGACTCACCATCGCGAACAAGATGAATAACTAAGAAAGGGAGAGGTCATTCCCGCAATGAAGTAGGAACTCGTGGAAGGAGTCATGCATCACCGTGTTGGTCATGAGGGACTTTCATGGAAGGTCCCATTGCCAGCTAGTTCAGCACATCAATGGAGAAATGGGGAGCTCATAACTTCAAGCCAAACAATAACCTTCCAACCCACTATACCCCAGCCTTGAGGAACCATGAGAAATTTTCTTATGGAGGTGGAATGCAGCAGGGTCCAAGACTAGTAGAATCAAGAGAACTATGCAACTACCAAAGCCCCGGCTGACAGCAAAGCAGGGTGGTCAAAAGGGAAACGTAAAATCAAGGATAAAGAAGGCACAAATTCGAGGATCAAATGTTGACTTACATGTCTGAGAACAGGAGAATTTTGAACCTGCATGAGCAGAAGTTTGCTGAGCTTGCAATGTTCCAGGAAAACACAATTGTGTTTCAAGCCAACACAAATGCTTCTCCCGAAAAACTGAGAACAGGAATGTGGAATGCAGACCCAACAGAACGCATGGTGGCTTGTACAGGACAACAACATCTCCCTCCCATGCAGGTAATCAAGCTCCGGTTAAGACAATCAATATAGACCCCTCCTAGTGACACCTGCTAAGAAAATCCTAAAGACTAGTCGAAGTTAGCATTCCGAGGAGGAAAGTTATAAGGAAGAGAAGAAGTAGAAGAAAAGAATAAGGTCAAATCGAAAGCGTATCAAGTAATTCGCAGGCTTCGTGAGAAAAAACATAACAAGGCTACTTCGATAAGAATGAGTATGAAAAAGCAAGATGAAGTGGCCAAAGAAGAGAAAGTAAAAGGGAAGAAGTGGAGTCTATAAGCCTCCTCCAAAGGCTATTCAGACTCAGCAATCCAGCCGGATGGGGCCAGATGCAAAGTTCTTGAATATATTCAAGAAGCTGGAGATCAACATCCATTTTGCTGAGGCATTAGCTCAAATGCCACACTATGCAAAATTTCTGAGGGACATCATCAGCAAGAAGAGGAAGTTAGATGAAGGTGGAATGGTGAGCTTATTCAATCAATAGAAAAGAAATCTGGGCGAATTTACTCTAAATGTAAGATCCAAGGGAGATTCGGCCAGCATTTCATGCAATTATTGGGAACTTTTTGAGTCTGTAAAGCTTTATGCACTTGGTGCGAACATTAACTTGATGTCGTTAGTGGTGAAAAGACTAAGTTTGGGGGAGTTAACTCCATAATAATGTCCCTATAGATGGAAAATAGGTCAATGGTCTTGGAAGATGATCTGGTCAAGGTGGGAAAATTCATTTTTCATGTGGACTTTGTGGTTATCGATATAGAGGAAGACAAGTAGATTCCAATTCTACTTGGTAGACCATTCCTAGCCATAGGAGCATTCTTGATTGATGTGAAGAAAGGGGAGCTCACTCTTAGAGTTGGCACAAAAGAAGTCCACTTCAACCTCAACCAAAGTCTGAAACAACATGATGTTGAACAAGCTCAATTTATGCAAATTGATAATGTTAATCCTATCTGTAAAGAGCAACATGTTGATTTAATGAATGAGAACTCTTTTGATGACTAAATCTCTTCTTCATTCCATATTGATGATTTTGAGAAGAAAGAACTGATTACATAAACTGTTTTGAGCTTAAATGAGAGAAGCACAAAAAGTCTAAAAAGTGAGGAAAAATTCCAAAGAAAAGAGCTCTGAAGGTCTGTTCCTAAAAGAGTTGCCAAAGCACATGAAGTATGCATTCCTTAGCGAAGAAAGGTCTAAACCTGTAATATTAGCAGCTGACTTGACTGTAGAGAAAGAGTAGAAAGTGGTGAAAATTATGAGAAACATCAGCGAAGCTTACTGTGATGGTCGTAGGAAGATCTTCAAGGGGATCAACCCATCACAGATGCATAAATCCTCATGGAGGAGAATGTAAAGATTTCAATTGAACATCAGAGGAGGTTGAATCCAGTCATGAAAGGGGTAGTGAAGAAAGAAGTTCTTAAACTGTTAAATGCAGGCTTTATATATGCAATATCAGATAGTTCCCCAAAGTTTTAATTCATGATTCAAAATTGGATGACAAATATAAGAAATAAGAAAATGTGCTAATAACCACTGTGACTATGGATCAATGGAGAGTTTGCATTGATTACAAAAAGCTAAACACTGTTACCAAGAAGGATCATTATCCCTACCAGTCTACTTCCACTAAATGTTGACAGTTAGTTCTCCGATGGATATTCTGGCTACAATCAAATAGCCATAGCACCTGAGGATCAAGAGAAAACCACATTTACATGTCCATATGGCACCTATGCTTTTAGAAGAATGTCATTTGGATTGTGTAATGCACCTGTTACCTTCCAGAGATGTATGATGTCCATTTTCTCAGATTTAGCGGAGGAGGTAATGAAAATTTTTATAGATGATTTCTCTGTATATGGGTTAAGCTTTGAGAGCTGTTTAGAAAATTTGGAAACTATACTTCAAAGATGCAAGGATAAGAACCTTGCCTTAAACTAGGAGAAGTGCCATTTTATGGTGATAGAATGCATAGTTTTAGGGCATAAAATTTATGTAGCAAGCTTGAAAGTTTAATCTGCTAAGATTTCCTTTCGATCAAAACTCGATTCCAATTAACTATCATATAGCGTTCTTTGGGCATAAAATTTATGCAGCAAGCTTGGAAGTTGACCAAGCCAAGATTTCTTTGATCAAAACTCTGATTCCACCAACTATAGTGAAGGGAATCAGGAGTTTTCTTGGGCATGCAGGATTTTACAGAAGGTTCATCCAAGACTTCAAAAAATAAAGACTCATCGCGGCGCATCTATTGCAGGAGGATGAAAAGTTTGAATTTGATGAAGCATGCAGTTTTGCAGCTGAGAAGATCAAAGCTAAATTAGTTATAGCTCCCATCAAGGCTACATTAGACACGACCAAAAAATTTGAAATTATGTGTGATGCTAATGACTATGCAATGGGAGCTGTTTTGGGACCGAGAAAAGAAATTTTTTTTAGAGCCATCTATTATGCCAACAAGATTTTCAATGAAGCTCAAGAAAATTACTCAACAATTGAGAAAGAAATGCTAGCAATGGTATTTGTTTGTGAGAAGTTCAAGCCATGCATATTAGGATCTCATGTCATCATACACACAGATCATGTAGCAATCAAATACCTGATGGAAAAAAAGGATGCTAAACCAAGATTAATTAGATGGGTGTTATTGCTACAGGAATTTGACAAAGAGATCAGGGATAAAAAGGGCAGTGATAATGTGATAGTTGATCACTTATCCAAAATAGAGAAGCCTATTGAAGATGAAAAAGGGACTGAAATAGAAGAGGTAATTTCCTTTATGAGTGCCCCATTCCACCTCAGCGCCTGCTACCTCGTATGTTGATCTGGTGAATTATTTAGCTTGTGGAATCATGCCATTAGAACCTACTTATCAGTAGAAGAGGAAATTGAGGAAAAATGCCAGATTTTACATATGGGATGATCCACTGTTGTTTAGAAGAGGAGCTGATCAAATTATCAGAAGATGTGTAATTAAGAATGAATAGAAGCCGGAAATATTAGACAAATGTCGACATCACCATGTATACACTTGTAGGCATAGAACAACCCAGAAAATTCTCCAATTAGGATTCTACTGGCTAACATTGTTCAAAGATAGTGAAACGGTGTGCTATCAGATAGATGTAAGAGAATGGGCGAGTATAAATGTAAGAAACAGAGATGCCTATGCAAGGATTCTGGGTGGTGCAACTGATATGTATATAGACTCACGGGACCCTTCCTCCTACCTTTCATTTGGAAATCTATACATTCTCATAGCTGTGGATTATGTATCCAAGTGGGTTGAAGCCATAGCTTGTCCCAGAAATGATGCCAACACTATTGTTGGATTTATTCAAAGAAACATCTTGAGTAGATATGGAGCTCCAAGGACAATCATTAGTGATGATGGAAGCCATTTTGCAAACAAATTGTTTGCAAAACTCTTGAGAAAATATGGAGTTTGACATGCTATGGGATTAGCTTATCACCCTTAATCAAATGGGCAAGCTGAGATATTCAACAGGGAGATCAAGAACATACTGGAGAAAACAATGAACATAAGCAGAAAAGACTGATCAGTAAAGCTAGATGATGCATTGTGGGTTTACAGGATTGCTTATAAGACTCCTATTGGAATGTCCTCATACAAAATTGTATTTAGAAAGCCTTGTCACTCCTCTGAGCTTGGAATATAAGGCTATGTTGGCAATCACAGTTGATCCGTGGTGATTTGGGTTACTAAGGAGATAAGAGGTTACTTCGGGCCAATGAACCGAGGATCCGAGAAACGGTTTATGATAATGCCAGGATCTACAAAGACAAGGCCAAGAAATGGCATGGTCAGAAAATTCCGAGGAGAAAGTTCAAAGTAGGAGAGCTAGTCCTACTATACAATTCAAGGCTCAAACTTTTCCTAGGGAAGCTCAAGTTAAGGAGGAGAGGTCCTTAGACAGTAATTTCAGTTACATCTTTTGGAGCGGTGACATTGAGAACAAATTCAAGGAATGAGTTCAAAGTGAATGGCCAAAGACTGAAACATTATCTTAGAGGAATTTTGAATGAAGAATAGTCCTAGATCATAAGTGTTGAAGAAATTGCTGAAAAGAGAGCATATTACAGCCAAGTCCAACTAAAGACAGTAAACTGAGCAACTGTTGAGAGGCAACCCAGATATTTTTGTTGTTATCGTCAAATTTCAGTGGAAAAATCTTTAGAATTAGGAAATGCTTGCCAAATATTGATAAATTAAAATTCGAGCTTCAATGAAATTATTGTGAGAATTTTCCAATTAATTTTTTTATTTTATTTTAACGTTATTTCCTTTCATGTCAAGTTTATTTGTTTTGGTGTGTTTGATTGATTGAAGTTATTTTGATTTTTTTTATAGTTTAGTTTGATTTAATCAGTTGAATAGTTGTTAAATTTTCTGAGGTGATAACATGTGTCTTAATGATAATGATTCGTTGATAGCTTTAGGATTTGAGTATGCTTGAATAAATAAATAAAAAAATTTGAGAAGAATAAACAGGAATTAGGAAGAGGAAAATGCCATTGAAATGTCGCGACACCATTTCAATGTCACGACATCATCTCCAAAACTTTTCCAATGTCACGACACTTGGATCAGAGTTGCGACATTCTCCTTAGAGTCATGACATCAAATCTACAATGTCGTGACATCCTTTCCAAAGTGGCGGCATTGTATTTACAGAGTCGTGACATTCTTCAACCTTTTGAGCCCTAGCTCCTTTCCTACCCCCATTTTCGAAACTCAAGAAATGTCTAGCCCTAACTCTCCTACCCTAAATGAGGTGATTGAGAATATTATGGAGGATGTGCTAAGATAGAGAGCCAAACAACCAGAGAACTAGGAAATTGTTCCTACAAAAAAAGTAAGGGAAGAAAATTAAGGAAGTAGAAGGTGAGGCAGGAGAAGCGAGAGTGTTCCTTTCTAATAAGTGGGTAGAGGTTTTCAGAAAAACTCTTGCCAAGAAAAGATTTGTCGAAGAGAGAGGATCTGTGTGGAACTAGTTCCACCCTTCATGGGAAGAAGTAGAGAGAAGTGGGTCGAGATGATGTGCAAACATTCAAACAAAGGCGTAGTGCCGTAGTCAAGGAGTTCTACGCCAACCTCGGAGACAAAAGGAACCTGACTTATTATGTCAGGGGGAGGTGGGTGCCTTTAGGAGAAAGGGCCATCTCCCAACTATTTAGACTCATAGAATAAGAAAACTGCATAGAGTTTGAGAAAATTTAAAAAAACCCCAACTTCGAGGAAATTGAAAAAGAACTCACAGGTGGCCAAGGGGAATGGCAGAGGACAAAGACCATCTCAAATGCCTTCACCAACAGAGGGGATCTAATATAAGTTAGTAAGGTATGGTTCTATTTTGTGAATTCAATGCTTAAGCCCTCTAAGCATGTCTCTACTATGAGATAGGACCGCATAATACTTTTGTATACATTGGTCAAGTGGCTGCGGAAGTCAATGTTTCGAATGATAGTCAAGAGTATGTCTCGACTATGAAATCGGAAATTTCAGTGAATATCCCCACACCTCTTTGATCACACTCTTGTGCATTAAAGGGGGTGTGAAGTTCAATGAAGAAGATGAAGAGAGGTGCCTTAAGGCCTCACCTCTCACTCTTGTTGGAGTCCTTAAAGCTCTAGTGGAGAGTGAGGAGGGAGAGAGAAGAGAGAAGCCCACCAAAAAGAAGAAGATGGTAGAAACTGCAGAAAAGAGATATCAAGCCCTAACATCTGCTTTTGGTGAGGGTGATGAAGTGAAGGGAGTGGATTTGAGGCTAATTTAGAGCAGCTAGCACTTTCCCCCATTGCAGATCAGGGAATTCCAGCTCATACTAAAGCTGAGGATAAAAGAGGGGAAAGTGAAACTGAGAGAAACTCAAGTGCAGAGCAACAACCCTTAGTGAAGCAAAGAAGCAAAGGTAAAAATAGAGCTACAACTAAAGCTAGTAGTAATTCTGAAGTGCTAGCCCTGTTGAAAGAAATGAAAGAAGAAATGAAGGAGAGAGATGGGCAGATCAGAGAGGAGTTGAGGTGGAGAGATAACCATTTTGACGACAACAAAGAAAAGTGGAAGCCACCTAAATAGCAGACTCCAATAGAGATGAAGAGTAGAGAGTGGAGTTGGATAAAAGAGATAGATCTTTGAGGTCTGAACTGAAGAAGAGAGAGAAGACTTTTATTAATGAGCAGCTAAAGAGGGATCAGGAATTATTGAAAATCCTTGAGGTGAGGGAGAATGAGCAAACATGCTAAGCAAAGGTCGATTCCTTCGATACCCATACAAGGAGCATCATAAAGAGATCAAGGCCAATTACAGGGATGAAGAGATGGAAGCCTCCTTGAACTATAGGGAAAAGTTGTGGATTGACAATCTGGACATGTGCAACTCCAACATGATAAAGATGTACACTGCTCAAGGAGAGTTTGAGGGTGCACTCAACTCTATCGAGGAAGCGTAATGAGCTGATGTTCTTAATGCTTAATGCTAGAATGGATGACAAACCATATCCTAGGTGATAAAACAACCGAAAAAACCTAGGCTTCCATCTCTGACTTCACTTCATCTCAAGCTAGTTATCAATATAAACCAGTAAACCTCAAACCCTCCAAATCCCAAAAGAAAAAGAAATGAACTCAAATGTATCCCTCTCTCTCTTTGTAATTCAATTCCTTGTAATTGAAAGTATGAATGAAAATAATTTTCTAAAATCTATGTGCCATTGTGTCTATCTTCCTTCTTTTCTTGCTTCTTGTGCATTTTCTATTCTGCAATGTGTGTATATGCATTTAGACAAAAAAAAAAAAAAAAAAGGCTGAATGACTTTAGTTGTATTGGAACGTATCAATTGCCGAGTCAATTAATAAAAAAGGCTTAAATATTAGTGTTTGGAGTTGTTTAGACAAAAAAATTAGAAGTTGAAAATGAGGAAAACCGAAGCTCGGAATCTGTGCAAATCAGGTCTTATGTGGAATATTTTTGCATGTTTGTACAATTTCTCAATGATGGTGTGGCTATGAGTTCGTATGCTCTACGAATCGAGACTGATCATTAACGGCTGCGGCTAAATGCGGTGATTGGGTAGGAACACCTGATTAATCAAAATGAGCTTCCGAGCTGTACAATAACACAATATGTTTTGAACTAAACTAGAAAATCAGAGATGAAATTAGCAGAGTAAATGAATGGAGCAATTGAAAGTTGTGGATGTCAATGACAAATAGCCGAGATTTTGCATTCTAAAAGACTGAAATCATGATCATGTTAATCATGCCGATAATTCCGGGTTCGGCTGAAAGCAAAGATAGCGTTCTAATGACTGACAATGGACACATTGGTCATAAAGTACCTTAAAATTGATTTTGTCAAGTTGTGTGAACACCTATAGGATTCACTATGTTTAGTCTCCAAAGGTCCGAGAACTCTTGTATTATTCTCTTCTCAAGGTGAAATCCTAGGCATCACAACCGTAGGGAAATGATTTAAAGCTATCCTTCGACACAACATATTTCTTTTAAAGCTCTACCCCTCGTGATATGCTTATATGCATATACCCTAGTACATTATTTGAGCTTCAATGCCATTTTCATCATCAAATCCCCATGAAAGAATCCCTGACATTTCTTAAATTCTAATCGTACAAAGAACCCTAACTTTGCCCAAATTGCAAGATGAGTGTAGAAAAAGTAATCTAGAGGACAAGTTTAGGGGAGTGTATTTTGGAATGTGAAGAAGGAGAAGAATTAAGGATGTGAAAATATGAACAGTTGAGTAAAGATGTACAAAAGAGGTGCACAACAGAAAATTGAGAAGTTGAAAAATATGGTAGTTTCAAGGAGGAGTGTGTTTTACCTTATAGCCTTCCTCCTTGAGCCATTAAGTTCTTAGAGGTGTTCTACACCTAATACCCTAATGCCAACTGGTATGAGAGTTACTAACCCAAAGTTTGCTAAAGGGAGGTAGAAAGCTTAAGAAGGCAAAACATTGCACCATTGCTAAAACCTTGGACAAAATGAAAAGAAAAGAGCTTTTGAATTGGAGAAATTGATTTGAAACAGAAAGTGGAGAAAGAAAAGTCATAGTGGAAAAATATGCAGAAGATGCATCAACTAAATCTGGTGTGTCAATGGTCGTTCGTGAGTATAAAATAGAGGATGAGCAGTTTGAAGGCAAAAATACTTACTAGTATGTGTACTTTGGGTGAACTTGAGCTTTAAATGTCCAATCAAGTACCCCGTGCCCAAACCATGCATTACAAGCCTAAAAGACCTATTTGATCATATGGGTGGTGAATTACCTAAATTAGTGGAGAATGATATGGCCAATGTACTCTATGAGACCTTAGTCAATCTGGGAAAAGATATTCAATATTCTTTCACTTTAATCTCATATGGCCTAAATCCGCAAATTGGCCGCGAAGGGAAGACCAACACACATTCACATTAGAAGTCAGGAACTGTATTTGTTTACAAATTATGAATCATTTTGAATTGAGTAATCTGAATTGAAAATTTTTAGGATTCTTATGTCAAAGCTTAGTTGGAATTGATATCACAACTGACATCTCACTGAATCCAAATTGTTGATATGACTGAGAAGATAATTGAAAAATAAAAATGTCCTAAAAAATCAATTTTGATTGTTTGAGGACAAACAATGAGCCTTTTATTTGCTTGAGGACAAGCAACACTTAAGCTTGGGGGAGTTTAATGAGTATGAAACTCATATATTTTTAAGTCCATTTTTAATGAATATTTTAGACTTAAAAGTTCAATTGAATGCAAAATTATGGAATCTTCACCCAGATTTTTGTTTTGTAGGAAAACAGCGAAAAAAACAAAGAAAGCAACAAGAAAAGAAGTATAAAGCAATCAAAAGTCCAGAGTCGCGAGATCGGCTGAAGAATGTCACAACATCATAGTAGAGTTGCAACATCGGTTGAAGAATGTCGTGACATCAATAAGAGTTGCAACATTAGTTGAGGAATGTGGTGACATCGGATAGAGAGAGCGCGGCATTGGCTTAAAGCAGCGTAATACCGTTTAGAGTCGCGATATCACCGGTCAACGCCGTGATATCGTAATCTAGAGTCGCCGGCTATCAGACCCGCGCGCGTAGCTGCATCACCACACGCAGAAAGTTGCAAACATAGCGAAGAATTGCCGCGGCATCACTCTTGGAAGTCGCGACATCAAAAGTTTGAGTCACACAGTCACAGCACGGACAGAAGCACGCAGTCGCTACATCACACCTAGAGTCAATACATTAGAATTCAGCAACAACACTCAGTCAAGGATATCAAAACTGGCGTAAATACGACACCAAAACAAAGATGAAACATTGAAAACACTTATTCCGTAGCGTCAGCAACTCCAAGAAGATATCAAGCCAAGAGTCGAGCATTGAAACAAGAGTTGCGACATTATACGCATGTTTAAAAATTCAAAGTTGTGACTCTGACACTAACATGCAGAGTAACGACACCAAAAGTTGAGCTACGACATCACAATAGCAATGTCGACATCAAGCGTGACTAGGGCTGATTTTTGGGCTTTTCGAAGTCCGCATATTTCACCTCGTTTTTAGGGCCCAAATGATTGTGTTTCATAACAGCTTTGCTAGGGTAGTGTAGTTCTTCCTGAGGATAGAACTCACTCATAAGAGTAGCTTTCTAAGTTTTTTTATATTTTTATTTTCTTTTTCTTTTTTCTTATTTTCTGAATTATTTTCATTTCCTTTAGATGCAGTATTGGATCCGAGATGAAATGTGGAGCTGGATCGTTGTAAATCAAGCTTCATTCATGTCTGAATTTACAAATCTGGGAACATTTGCATGAATTTTATTCTTATTCACTTTGATTACTAATGAATTTGTTTGATTAACTAGTTGGCTGTTAATTGTGATCCGCTGAGGAAGGCTAAGCTCCCTTTAGAAGGAATTGGAAGTTTTGCTATCATTTTATAGTATTTAAATGAATGTTGTGGGATTGAGTTTTGGATTGATTTAATTGATATTGTTCTGAAGTAATTGAATTGATCTAAGTAGCGATGGGTGAAAACGTCTATGATTTTATTTCAGGGATCCTTTGGGTGACACAGGGGTGGGGACTACGAGCACAAAGAACTAACTTAGGGGTATGCTAGGCTGATACCTTTAGAACTAATTCACTCTACAGAAGTTTCACTTATTGAATGCTGGTGAATAATTCTAACCTCTGACTTCAAGTTCCATACAGATTGAAACAGGTAGGGTGGTACTACAGAGCATAAAGACCATTGGTGTTTCTAATTTAATATGGAGTTTTAAGTCTGGTTGGTAGAATAATCTCGGTCTGTGTTAGCAATTCTAATAAAGGAGAAGAGCATTAATTGATAGATTTGAGATGTCGATTAAATTGAAGGAGACTTGTATTATCGATCTATGGGGGCAAGCGACTTTAAATAAAGAGATAATAGTTGTGATGTGGTTTGGAAAAATACCCAGGATCTTGAAAGAATATAAAATCATCAAAATGTTTGTTTAGAATACTTAATTTGGTTTAGGAATATGGTGTTCCTAAAAGAGTGATATATAATGTCGGGAGGTATTCAGTATCTGCTACATTAAGAAGAATCACAATTCAAGTTCATGACTATATTGTTATTGAACCTTATGAAATTTGATGATCAGAATACTGATCCCATTTCTAGTGTTATTCCAACTCAGTGAAACCCTCTAATCTATTTAGTTTTAATTATTCTTTTTCATTAAAGAACAGTATACAAAAATTCTTTCATTAGTTTAAGGCTTCATTAATCTGATGTTCCAGTTTAGAAGTTCAAATAGTGATGATCTTGAGTAGTAGGGGTAATTGATATTTAAATTATCTCATCAATCCATGTAGAGAGAATGATATCACGGACTTATAATCCACTTTCATTACTTGTATGACTATGCATTTGAAGTTTTTTGATAAATATGGTGCCAGTATATTATTATGGCGAAATAGCGAAATCGTGTGGCCAAAATTTGGTCTCAACGGGTTTTGATGTTGGGATGACTAGTCCCTTGGTAATTGCTTCAATAATTTGGTCGAAGAAAGAACGATCTAATAGATACTTTTCAAAGGCATTTTTTCCTCGGGGCTCTATTGATCAATTCGTCCTTTCGATTAGAGCTATGGGGACTAGCTTGGATTGGTCTTGATTCGTCCTTGCAATCCTCACTTAATAAATTTGGTGTCCCCTCCTAGTGAAATTCTCTTAGTACTAGACCTTTCTAATTCCCTAAGCCTCTTTGACTAAGTTAGTCGAATCGATTAAGCGATTCACACCTTAAGAAATTAGGGCAAATTTACAGGGCCTCAATCAGCGTCTAGGATACCCAAGTAAAGGATCAAGATCCGATTCTCAGCATTCATCAATTAGCCAAAATCATGGAGTTCAAGATCTAACACTAAAACTACTTAGTCAGCATAAATAATCTCAGCAAATTAAAGTTTAGACAAATCTAACATCAAATCTGATAACCAGCCCTATAGAAGAATGCCTAGCCTAATATTTCAACCATCAAAACTCACAAATTCATGTTAATAATAAACACAAAACTGCAGAAATTGAAGAAGGATTAGAGATAGAGATACAGAACAAAGATTAAGCTGCAAATATCTTCAAATGAGAGATCCAAGCTAAAGTCCACACTCCATAAGGTTGTGTTTCTTAGCAATAATCGATTACAAACCAAGTTTCTCACAAATAAAACCTAAATCTAAGAAATTTAAAGAAAACCTAACCTAGAAAATGGAACAAATCATTAAAAGGGAAAACCCTAGAAGAGAGCCACCCTCTCTCAAAGTTCGAACCTTAAAAATGAGTGAAAGTTCACCTTAAATACACCTCAAAAATTGGGCCAAAACAGGCCTAAAAATGGAAATAATCTGGGCCAAATCGTCTCGTGGTCGTGACCACATAGAAAGTTGTAAAAACGGTGTTATAAGAAAAAGTCTATGGTTGCGACCACACTAAGTGTTGCTGAAAACAGTTTATGCAGGGGTCACGACCACACCGAGGCTTTGCTGAACACAGTCTTTTATGGTCGCGACCATGGTAAATATTTGTTGTGTAGTCACTTCCTATTTTTCCTTGTGGTAATGACCATAAATGTGTTGTGAAACTATAACTATTTACTGCACATATTCTTCAATCCTTACCCCAATTGTACTTTTGTCTCTAGTTTTGAGTTCTTACAAATATGTATATAGGGGTTGAACATGAAAATGAGTAGAAAGAGTTACGTAGCATCAAAATCATGAATTATGCTTTATTTTACTATTAAAAGCTAAGCTAAAGCACCTCAAGAAAATTGCCCCAAACTTAGTATGTTGCTTGTCCTCAAACAAAGCAATATCATACTTTCCTTATTCACAACTAACAAATAAGTTGAGCAACAAATTGGGATAATAAATGTTAATTTGCCTCAAGGATCTTGTCTTCATCTGCCACAAAAAACCGACATGGCCTTTCGAAAATAATGAGTTGACATAAGTTGAACATCTAGACCACGAGTTCTCAAAAGTGTGTGTGTAGTCTTCCTTCTCTAGTCAATTGTGGATTCGGATGAAATTAGATGATGTGGTGAGCAGGATCTCTCACTCACGGTGGAGTGTATAGAGCTCCTATAGGCTTGTTTGGCATATCACTCCACTAATGTAGAGCGATTGCACAACATTTAGGATCGACTAGTTCTTGAAGCTTGTAATGTATGGCTTCAAAGATTGGTTAAATAGATCATTTAGGTTTCCAATTTATCAAGGCTTACTGCATTCTTTCAATTGAACTTTAAGCCCCAAACAACTATTGCATATTTTTTTCATCACAAAGCTCCCCGAACTTGCATGATTTTCATCATCTTCAAAAGAACACCATGAGCTTTATTTTTCATGGATTACAAGGCATGGTGTAGTGTAGTGTTCAACCCCTTTAAGCTTTCTACCTACCCCATGTAATGAGCTTTAGGTCAGTAACTCCCGAACTAAGTTGGCACTTAGGTGCAAGTGGAAGCAGAGAGCAGGAAGAAAGGGACAAGCGCTTTGTATATTACACTAGGCTGCCTTTCAGTAGGAAGGCTACAAGGTCAAACATACTCCTCCGTGATTTATTCTTTCTTTTTCTATTTTTTTCTTTCTTTTTCTACCCCAAACCTCCCTTTATTTCCATTCAAAGCACACCCACTTTAACCAAATTCCTAATTCACACTACATGTATTATTGAAGGCAACATGTTAGAGTAAACAAGGGCTCTTTAATTGAAGGGTATTAAAAAAAAGGGTTAAGGGGCTCATTCTTGGCTTTTCTACAAAGAAATGGTTAATGCAACTCAAATTAGGTGACTATGGATCAATGCATATAAGGGTTAGCTAGAAAGGCTCAAGCAGTCAAGGATGGCTATTATTAAGTGCTCTGAGAAATTCACCCTTAACACTTATTGGCACCTTACATATTAATACCAATATGTAAGGGCTTCAGCCGTTAATTTGATATGCATATGTTGAATTGATATAGATCTTGATGAGAATATAGGCTAGACTCAAAGCGCAAAAGAACAACTCCAGATGCCAGTTGAGCCTATTACAAGAGCAAGGGCCAAGAAGTTTCAAGAGGCACTAAATGGACTCATGAAGGAGTTCATTTAGACCCGATGTTTTGTCTGAAAGAGTCAGGGCCAAATTGACCTTTGGAGAGAGTTAAGGCAAAGAAGTCCAAAGATCATAAATATCATCAAGGCTATTGTGATCATCCATGAATTTGGTAATTAGGGACAAAAAAAAGCAAAATGTTCTTCCATCAATTATGCTCAATTATAAGCTTATTTTGGAGAAAATTCGACTTTTGGTTAAGATAGACTAAAAACTTTCCATTATGAGGTAATTATCAACTATCGTTTGAATCTCTTTATAGTTGTTTTTTGTCATTGATCCTCATCTTTTTATGGTTAAGAATATAAAGGGTAAGTTTCAAGTAAGGATGAGGATAATTACCTCCATGTTGGTTAGGTAATTTTCCAATTTCTTTTAAGTTGGATTGTCAATCTTTGAAATTTTCGACCAAGTTTTTCCTTTCACTGTAGTGTTTAAGAACATCTCAAACTTTATATAGCAGACGATTAATGCCCAAAAAGTGCAATTTTGAACCCTATATTAGATAGGTTTTGAGTGCTTTGCATTAATCATGTCATTTATACCAATTGAAGTGTTCAGTCTTCTTAGTACCACTTATGCCATTTAGGGTATTTTTGGTTGTTTTGCAGGTGTTTGCGCACTTTTGGAGTCCAATCTCGAGTCAAATGATGAATCATGAAGTGTGATCCCAATGTTCGATCATCTTGACCAAAGAATTAATGAAAACAAGGCAAAGTGAAGAAAATTAGATCTGAGTGGAAGAGCGGGAAGCGAAGAAACGAGGCAGAGAATTTATTAAACACAAAATTTCGCTAAACTTGAGTACGGGTTTAGCTAAATATTCATAGGATCGACGAAAATGACAGTACAGCTAGATGACACCGATTTCGCTAGGCCTTGTTTTCAAGCGAAAATACATGATTTAAGCTACTCACTATATTCGCTAAGCTAAGCGAAATTTCGCTATGTGAAATTACGGCTTTAGCGAGAATTCCTATTCGCTATGCTGGTGATTTAAACTGATTTGGCGGGAATTCTTAAACAAATTCATACCCTAAATCATGTTTTGCAATTAATGCCAAACCGACTCAAACTTGGTGTATTACTCTATTGTCCTTTAGCAGCGAGTTGATAGGTTTTTGGTATTTTCATGGGTGGCTATACCAAGCCCCCTCTTGTTTGTAACCCTAAGCAACAATTTGGGGGGAGAGAAGATTTTTGTAAGTTTCATTTTTGTAAATAAAGTCTGTATTTTATTTAGGTTTGCTTTCTCTCTTACTCTCTCACTGCCTCTCCTGGTTGAGCACCTCTTGGGGATGTGACTCAAGAGATGCTTGGCTAAGCCTCCCTTTCTTTGAAGAGGAAGGAAGCTAGCTTAGTGGTGGGGCATATGCATGTTGTCCTCTTATTAAAAGCTACGGGTATTGTTATGGCCCTTATCTTCTCAAAATAGGGTTGCATAACATTGAATGTCGTGGTGCGATACTCTCCATGCCCGAGGTCTGATGCATATACTTGTGCTGGTGTAGCGTGGTTCATTAGATGGTGTGGCTACGAGCCTACGAGATGATATTAAATGTTAGGGTTTTAAACGATGGGCCGTAGCATGTTACTGTGGTGAGCCTCGAGAATAGGAGTTGTTTCAAAGGGTGAGGTTTCTTTGGTTAAACAGATAAAGTTATGGACTATGGATTTTTGTCATAGAGGATAAAACCAGGGACTTGTTTTTAACTTGCCAAGTTAGTGACCTAATTCTTCAAGTTAACTTTTCACCGCTAGCTTTCGGTTTTACAATTATCGGTTCAAACTTCCTGTTTTTGAAACACAAATCGAAAAGTCAAATAGAAAGCCTTACCTTAGATGCACTTATACCGATATTTCTGAGATGAAAACCCATCCCCGTATTCGACCCTAGACCACTATACTGCGATGCTGACTAAGTGATGTGATAGGTGTGTATATAAATTTTGTTGATTTTTAGCTCGGCTAACTTTGTGGCACGAAGATCAAATGGCGCACCGTTCTTAGGGGATGGTGCGAACTACTAATGATGAGTTGAAGTGTACTTGTGATCAATATCACAAGTGAAGGTAACCTTTTTACCCTATTTTTTGTCACTCCGGTTAGAGGCACTAGTTTTCGCACTAAGCGTGCTTGCAACATTTAGATTTTAATTGATTAGTTTTAATTTTGTTAGCTAACCTTAACCTTTTCTGAAGCTTTGTTAGTTCTTTTTTTGTTGTCTCTATAATTTTTATAACGGGTTTATGCAAGTTGGGATAGAGACACATCAGTGGCTTGCATAGGATAGTACATGACTGACCCCAGCTGGTGAAGTCGGTGTGTACACATGCGATACCATGGATCCCATGCACGAGGAACAACGAGCTGACTAAGACCGTGAATCGAATGCTATGGGAACCATGGGGATCATCCACCCTCCTAGAGTTAGTGCCCCCCGTCACGTATCATTCCTCCTGAAGATGTAGCGGTGAAAATTTTATTATTACCTCTGCTCACATATCATGACATGGAAAATGAAAATCCACACTCATATTAGGGATTTTGAGGAATTTGCAGCCCGAGGAAGGTATGATGGACATGGATTTCTTTGAAGCTAAAAGCATTTCATTGATAAAGGACAAGGCCAAGTGTGGCTCCAACTCATTGAGGCCTAGAACCATTAGAAATTGGCGGCTGCGGCGAAATTCTGAAGGAACCTTGGTGCTCATGGGTTGCTCATTGAAGAACGAATTTATACCTTTACGGCTTGGGATGGTGAGAGATTTTGATGTTGGAAAGATTTGTAAACCATGGAGTTTATGTCCACCTGATACATGGATGTTGGTGAACCACTTCTATGGTGGTATGTCTCTGCCATGAGGCAACTTTTTGGAAACATATTGTGGGGAGACTTTCTGAAAATAACATCACTGATAAACCATGGATTTTTAAATTACGTGTGAAACTTCTAAGGGTTGGGATAGGCCTAACCTAGAGAAATGGATGAAGATGAAACCACCGATCAACTGGGGTGGGATGTATGCTGCGCCCGGAAAATAGAGAGATGAGAGCTAGGATTTCCAGCCCTAGCAAGAAGGAAGAAAGTGGAGCTTGAATGGCTTGACTCAAGAGGTGCATGCGAGTGGCGAAAATCCTGCACGTTGATCAATCTTACTTAATTCAATCCCACATTGCAGTAGAGAACCATATCACTATGTTTAGTGAAGAAAGTTGATGAAATATTGGCTCTTGTAGGACAATACAAAGCCCAACCAAATCAATACTCCATATGGTAATACCTACAATTCGATTGAAGATCTTCTTCTGTGGAGACCGACCCCACCTTATGTACCCCAGTGCCAAGCCTGGGTTTGGGTTTCCTCATAAATCAACAACCATCCTCTTCTCCGGTAGAGCAAGCCATATTAAATTTGGGTAAGGTGGGTGACAACTTTCAATTAGCAAAAGAGGTCAAATGTGCAGCGCAATTAAATCTTTGTGAAGAATACTGCTTGAATAAGAAAATAGATGGGCTTGAGCAATCTCAACCGAGAAAATTGATATCTGATATTCAATCACCAAGATCAACAAGTTGCTTGAGAGTGCAAGAGAGGAGGTTTCCATCACAAACACTTTCAAATCTAAAGGGATTCGTGAGGTAGATCGTCCGACAATTAGGAATGGATGAGGTTAAGGCCGTAATAACCGCAGAAGTGGAAAAGGGTTGATCAACCTATGCCAAAGCACAATTTGAAGAATCGGCGAGGAGAAGGTGCAACTTTGAGCATATTCTCTAGAGGAGGATTGATGAAGCTTAGTATACCACCTCAGTTTCACAAACATGAGGAAGAGGAAGACTCAAGCAGCGAGGCATTCTTGGTTTTAAGGCAAGTGAGGTTAACATACCTTTCTTGGACCTAATCAAACAAGTCCTGCTTGTAAAATTTACGAAGGATCTTTGCCTGATCAAAAGGGATTAGGCATTGAGAAGAAGGCATTTCTCCTTTGAACATATCGATTGCCATAATTCAAAGTAAATATCACTTTGTCCAAATACAAAGATCTTGGATCTCCCACGATTTCGGTCTTATTGGTGGGAATTGCATAGACAAATCATTACTTGATTTAGGAGCCAGTGTGAACCTAATGCCGTATTCAGAATACAAGCAGCTAGGTTTAGGTGAACTTAAACCTACCAACATCACACTATCATTGGCCGATAGATCAGTGAAGATCCCAAAGGGGATAGTTGAGGATGTCCTTGTGAAAATAGACAAATTCTACTACCCAGTAGATTTTGTGGTGCTTGACTCTTGAATGATTGCAAATGAACCCGATCATGTACCCGATCATCTTAGGAAGACCATTTGGCCCGCATTGATGCAGTAATAATTGCGGAATGATCATGCAACTCACATTTGGTAACATGGGCGCGGAGTTAAATCTTCCATTTGAGCAAACAAGCGGAACTGTTGGCGAAATCATTGCGGTCGAGTTGTTTCAATTGATCGATGTCTGCGGAAAACGCTAGTGTCCGGGAATTGCAAAGTAAATGACGAGGATGAGGAGATCGTTGGTCGCCGCTGACACTGACTCTGAGCCAATTGCTTTCGGTCGAAGCCTCCGCGAGAGGAAGCGAATCAGCATTTGGGCACCCGGTACGCTGGACACCAACCGGGACTACTGCGGGGTTGGGAGATCATTCTCCTTGACCCCCGCGGGTAATTTTGAGAATGAAGCCGGTTCGGTGTTTCAATAAACCAGGAGTGATTCTTATATTTTGTTTTAAGTTGATAATTTTAGTTAAGTTGATTATTTTTAAACAACTTTTAATTTGGTAATTTTTAATATTTTAGTACTTTGTTTATATAGTAGTATTATTTGTTAAATTTTATTTATAGTTTACATATTAAATTTTATAATAATAATAATTTTTATATTAGTAATGTTTAATTTAAAATTTTTGGATTCAGGAAAGTTGTATGGCAATTAAACGTAGCGAAATTGGAGCGGGGATCGGTACCGTTAAATGTCTATAAACGGGGGAGGGGTTTGCGAAATTCCATAATATTTCCCACTACACTTGAAAGCCTACTAAACGCGGTTCCCGCCCACTTTGCGCGTAGTGGACACTTTGCCTCTGCCTTTGCGTTGCGGTGGCGTTTGATTCTGCCCAGGGACACCGCGCTTCGGCTGCGCACGTGCATTTCTTCGCCGTCCACGCACCTGCGTACGGCGATTATGCGGTGTGCTCGGGGCGAGCTTCCGCTGGCGCACGCCCGTCACGGCCGGTCAACGTCCCCGAGACAGCCGTCCTTTGCCAGAAACCTTGGTGAGCCTGCGTATCGGTTCGGGACGGTGTACCACTGGATTAACACTGGTGCCCTGTCCGTGATCAGGTGGCCAGACGCTGTTTTAATATAAAACGGTTTTGAAGTGCAGGCGAGTCAAAACATGTAGTTGCTCGAAGTTAACGAGGTGCGTTCAGTCTCAGAGCTCGGTTCGGACATCTGAGCCTGGCTACATTTCCGATTGAGTCGAGCCTTTTTCGGTGCTTTATTTCGATGCTCGGTATGGTTCATTACTCGGGGTGGGTCGCGTCGGCCTCGGGTGGGGTCGGTGCTTTGAGAGGCCTGACTCAGGTCAGTTCAGCCCAGCGTGCAGTCCCAGGGCGGTCTGGGAGGAGCCTCTGGGATTCAGGCGTTATCGGACCACGGTCGGATGCCGGGCCCATCCTCGTGCCAGGAGAGTTAGGAGGGCAGGCCCTCGACGGGCACATGTCAGCCCCGAGCGAGTCGTCATCTTCTCGGCCTCCAGGTCACCGGTCGCATCGGCCGCCGGCGACTTCATCACCAGTTTGTGGCACCTCAGGGTTGGAGCCGTGATGGGGAACCCCATTAGGGGCTCATGTGACTCCAGGAGGTCCCGGGGAGTCATATTATGGCGTCCCAGCTGGTGACCACAGATCTGCAGGGGTGCATGAGGTTGACAGAGGGGCTGTTATCCACACTCATGACTCCCAGACGGTATTATTATCCGAGTGGGTGTTGGGTTCTGCCGCTCTGGCATCGGGGAGAGGCAGTCCACATGAGCCCCGGTTCGGTATCGATGACCGCCAGGATGTACTCGGAGCATCGGAGCATTTCGCGGCTTTGGGCTGCGCTGTGTGCTGGGCCAGATGGATACGAGGGTGGGCCCGCGCCTCAGGATGGTCAGAGCACCCCAGCCGGAGGTACCCTTCTTTGGTCGATGACCCTGGGGAGCTTGACTCCGCCTCGAGATCTTGTGATTGGCCACTGTTGTGAGTCTGGCCTGCGGCGTGTGTGGAGGCCATCTGGAGCGCTTTCTGGGATCTCGGGGATTTGGTTGTTTCCCAAGTGCAGTGATGGCCTCTGATGGATCGAGAGAAAGGTCATCGGGGACGGCACGGCGGAAGAGTCTTCCATTATGTCGCGACTCGCATGTTCGTTCTCGAGCATGCAAGTTCCCGGAGGAGCCCGGGGCTAGAGATGGGGGTCCGATGCCTTGGTGTGTCGGTGGGCGGGTGATGACTATGCGCGTCTCTTTCCACTCGACCCTGTGAGGACCCGGGGAGGGGAGTCTGCAGGGTCGGAGGCGGGGACCACCACACGAATGATATGCGTGCCCCCAGGCAGGAACAAGGACTCCCGTTCCGTTCACCTCCATCTCCTCCCACGAGACCATCGGCTACGGTGATACTCTGGCCAAATCTATTTGACACACCATTCGCGAAGATCTGATCATGTCGCTCGAGAGATAGGCGGTGTGATGGATGCTATCTACTCCTTGCCGTGACTACGAGCTGACCCGGGATGGAAGGTTGTGATGCCATTCCATCTTGACACGGTGCCCAGCCCACGGGTCTTCCTCATGTTCACGGTCGGAGAGGACCCCACCACAGCCGCGGCTTCTTTGGATGTTAAGGCACAGCGGCTGGCGACTTGGACCCCACCGCCACCACCGCCACGACCCCGGTGAGGTGGTTAGGTCTCTTTTATGATTTTTGTATAGTTATCGACTTTATCAGCGCCTACGATCTTGATTAGGATTTATGTATTATGACGGTGATATTTTTGTGTTTAGCTTTGTATTCATGTAGTAGCCATTTGGCTATATCAGCTCTATAGTTGTATTTCTGACTTTTTGTACATATCATGTTTTGTGCCTTTACTGGTGTAAATGTTTTCTTTTCAATTGAACAATTGAATTGCACAATTAGTTAAATTGGTGCCATGTTGGAAATTGAATCACTATTTGTCACCTCATGTTAGAAACGAAATTCCATGCTTGAAACAATTTTGGTCACTTACGGTTCGGCATGCTGACTTGAAAATTTCTCCCTTATGCTAATTCACACACTACACTCCAGATTATTTCAATAGGCTGTGAATTTGTTCGCTTCCTTTCGCTTTGCATAACCGGCCTTAAGCATGTTGGCAACCTAGGATAGGTTTGTGTTACCCATACTTGAAGACCCGATGTTGTCTTCGAAAAGAAAAAGAAAAGAAAACGAAAAAGAAAAAAGAAAAAGAAAAAGACAAATAAAGTCGTGAAGTTTTGCCTTGGAAACCAGTACGGTCCGGGTGTATGGTAACCTTTGAAGCGATGCCCATGCCTTAATTGGTTGAATTCATCGATTTTGTGTTTGTTACATGGGTGGATAGGTAGAGTGTACCGTTGGCAGGTGCTTCATTTTCGAAGTCATTCGAGTCAGGGTGAAGCCTTTAAGTTAAGTGTTCATTAGATCCTTTTGGCTTGATGCCCTAAGCCTTAGTGGTTGGAGTCATCGGTGGACCCAGATTACGGACTTTGGTGGTCGAATTTTAAGCATTGCACATCGCACAATATAGTTCAAAGAAAAAGTGTGACTAACCCTATCTAGGTTGTTCAAACGACTTAAGATAATCGATTGCTAGGTTGGGGGGGAGAGAAAAAATTTTGCAATTTATTGGCTTAATCTGGTTACAAAAAGAACCATTAGACTTTGGTGGAAATTCAAGCTGAGAATCATGGAACCAATTTTGACCTGAAATGGTTCTTGTATGGTTTTGATTCTTTCATATCGGTTTCAAGAATTTGATTCAATTTTTCAGTTTAAGGTATTGTTTATATGTACATAAACCTTTTGAGATGTAATACTTTTGAAAATCACGTGCAAAAGTAATAAACATATCTTTGTTTGCATTGCTAAGGGACTAATAAATTGATTAGGAGATGTGGTCATGCCCAAAATTATAGTGCGAACCTATATTGGAATAGGTTTGAGTGCTTTTTGGCATTAATCATGTTAATCATTCTACCAATTAAATGTTGAGTGTCTTAATTACCATATGCTGAAGGAGGTATTTTTGTGGTTGTTTCTGCGGTGTTTTGCGCTTTGGAGTCAATCTCGAGTCAAATGATGAATCATGAAGTGTGATCCCATGTTTGGTCTGCATCCAGCGGCCCAAGAATCAATGAAAACAAGGCAAAGTGAAGAAAATTCGATGCGGTGGAAGGCGGGGCGAAGCGAGGAACCGAAATTTTCACTAAACTGTGAAAATTTCGCTAAACTGCGAATTTCACGGGTTTAAGCGAAATATTTAAATGGATTCGTGAAATGACAATTTTCGCTAGATGACACCGGTTTCGCTAGGCACTGTTTTTAACGAAAATACATGATTTCGCTACTCACTACAATTTCGCTAAGCTAGCGCGAAATTTAAGCTAACTAAGCGAGTGCACGGCTGTGAGGGAGCTCTGTACCATGCACATTGATTTATAGTTAGCGGTCTTCAGTGTGGTAAATGCTACCTCGATCATGTTTTACAGTAGTGTGCCAAATGATAAGCAGTGTATTACTCCTTGTCCTTTAACTTAGCGAGTTGATAGGTTTTGTTCATGTATTGAGGTGGCTATATGAGCCCTCTTGTTTTTGTAACCACTAGCAACAATTTGGGGGAGAGAAGATTTTTTTGTAGTTTTTCATTTTATGTAAATAAGATCTATTATTTTAATTTGGTTTGCTTTCATATCTCTTCTCTACCCTTTCTCTCCTTTCTCGGCTACCCAAACACTACTCTTGAGGATGACAACTCAAGAGATGATTGGCTAAGCCTCCTTTCTTTAGAAGGAAGGAAGATAGCTTGGTGGTGGGGCATATGCATGTTGTCCTCTTGTGATAAAGCTACGAGTGACAACTACCAGAAATAGGGTTGCATAACATTGAATGTATTAATTTGGCGATACTCTCCCGTGCTTAATCTGATTCGCTTATTGCTAGATATAACATGGTTCATTAGATGGTCTTCTGAGCCTGAGATGATATTAAATCATGGGGTTTAAGTAAAGGGGCCGTAAGCGCATGTTACCTGTGTGGCTCAAATAATTTGTTTCAAGGGTGAGTTTGCTAGTTAAACATAGATCCGGTTATTCATGGACCTGTTGCATGTCATAACGAGGATAAAACCCGAGGACTTGTTTGCCTAACTTGCAAGTTAGTGACCCTACAATTCTTCAAAGTTAACTTTTTCACCTTTAACTTTCAGTTTTTTACAATTATCGGTTTTCGACCATTCCCACTTGTTTTGAAACACAAAAGTCAAATAGAAAGCCTTACCTTCGTGCACTTATGCAAATGTTTCCCAGGATGAAACCATCCTGATGTTCGACCCTAGACCGCACTATCTTCTTGATGGCTTGACTACGCGGTAGTAGAAACAGGTGTATATAAATTTTGTTGATTTTAGCTGAAACTCTGTGGCACGAATCATAAGGGCCTTTGATGTAGATTTCCAAACACAACTTGAGATGAATTTAATACTCTTTGTGAGGTTTTTCTTCTCTTTTGGTTCTTGTGAGAACTTTTGAGCCTATCAAGGTTAATCCTTGTAGTGCCAAAACCTACGGCTCTTGATTCTTCCATAATCAAGGGGACGGGGTTCTAGGTTCTTTTACTTTGTTCTTATGGCTTTTGGTTGTCTATAACTTGAGGGATGAGGAGTTTTACTACACTTCATAAACCTTGATTCAAGCCCATAGTCAGGCAGGAGTATTTCAGTGTGTTTGAAGGTCTGGATCATGTATGATTGGGCTGGATCTTGCAACCCGCAACATACGAGGTTCACATCTCATTTGGTATCGAGCTTGACGTTTCAAACATATGTTCGGTATCTTCTTATCTTATTATTTGTTATTACATTCAGCACAAAAAGAAAGTATTAAAAAAAAAAAAAAAAAAAAACGGAAAATGAAATCATCAAAGAGTCTCTTTTTATTCTCAATATTCTCCTTCCCATCTTCTTATTTTCAAGATTGTCCCCCTTTGTATTTCTTGCTTTATCGTTTCCTTTGTATTTTTTTCTTCTTTCTCAAGGTTGTTTGGATTTGGATACTATTTGGGTTGATCTTTGATCAAAATACTCAGTTTAAAATAGAACAGAAGAAAAGAAAGTATTGAGTGGAAAAGGCAAAGTGATTTTCATTATCAAAAAACCCCTGACAATTGAGTGAAAAAAAAAGTGAATTGAAGTAGTAGGGGAGTATTTAGCCAGAGTAATTTTCATAATCATGTCTTGAGTAATGATCATGCAAATAGGAAGAAGATTCAGGACCAAATCGAACATTATTCTCAGAGGCGAGTGCAACAACACTTTGCAGATTAGGGGATCTGGATAGACAACACATAGGATTGGATAGAACAAAATGAGGAGGCAATGTGAAGAATGACTTCCCAAAATCAGAGACAAGGAAGGTGAACTCCTACAATCATGAGTCATGAAGAGGTTGAGAATGGTCTTGAGGATGAACAAGAGGACGAAGTGGAGGAAAGGGGTAGATTTGCACCTCAAAGGGGAAGGCATGGTCGAGGAGTACAAAGACACCTAATAAGGTATGAAGAGTTTGATCGAAATCTTGGTAGTATTAAGATGACGACCACCACTTTAAGGAAGGGCTGGATCACAGAGCATCTTGGATGAAAAGAAGGTGAAGGGAGTGTTTGACTATCACCGCTATTTGGGGAGAAAATTAGAAGCTTGGCAGTTGGAATCTCATAGAGTACAACTATTGGTGGACCAACAGTGACGACATGAAGCGACTGTGTTCACCATCAAACATGGATGACATGAAGTGGTAATGAGGGGAAAAGATTTGTTCCCTATGTTTACCGTGGACCATATAATAGAGGCCCTGGGGATCTCATTCAAACTCAAGAGTGTGACGAATACTACAAGGAGATGGAGTTCTGATGATTAGAGACTAACATTGAAGAGGATCGTGAATCACGAGCCTGATTTTTGAATGGTCTAAATCCTAATATTGCCAATATTGTTGAGTTACAAAACTACGTGGAGATGGAGGATTTGTTGCATATGGCACTCAAGGTGGAGTTTCAGCTGGGAAGGAAGGGTAGTCGACCAAACACCAACTTTGGGTGAAGTTCTTCATGGAATCCAAATTGGAAGGATAAGCGGGAATGCTTCAGTGACGATGTGAAACACGAGAGGAGAATACTACAATAGCTAAAAAGATAGACCGAGAGACCCAACGATGTAATAGAGATATTAAATGCATTGAAGTGTCAAGCAAATAGTGCTGTGTTGTTGATGCTGCTCGAAGAGAACCATGCTGATCGCGTGGGGGAGAAATTGTGACGAGCGATGGGAAGAAGTAGATGGCATCACTTGATGATACTAGCGCGTTGATTTAGGTATGGTGGAAGAGGCTTGTTGTTCAGAAAAGTGTCTTGAACACTCAAGTGAAGAAGGATGACATTGACGCTCAACATGAGAACATCTTCATACCCTGCGCCACGTTCAAAATAAGGTGTGTAGTTTAATTGTTGATGGTGGAAGTTGTGCCAATGTTGCTAGTGTCTTATTAGTTGAGAAGCTTCAATTACCAACACTAAAACACCCTAGACCTTATAAGTTGCAGTGGTTGAATCATAGTGGGGAAGTAAGGGTGCAAAACTAAGTGTTACAGTATCTTTCTCCATAGGGAAGTATCATGATGAGGTTATATGTGATGTTGTCCCTATGTATGCTTCTCCCGAAAATCTTATTAGGCGGGGCCTTGTAGCAGTTGATAGGAGAGCCAACCATGAAAAACGAAGAATCGAAGCTTTAGTTTCACTATGAACAACAAGCTTGTAACTCTTGTACCATTGACGCCAAAGCAAGTATATGAAGATCAAGTAAGGTTAAAACAAGAGTATGATTAAAAAAAGTGATGAGAAAAAAAGAGAAGAAGAAAAAGGGTGCAAAATAGGGAAAGTAAATTAAGAGAGAGATAGAGGCGAAAATGAGAGAGATTGAGAGAAAAAATTATCAAATAGTGGACAAAGAAAAAGGAGAGGAAAATAAAAAGAAAGAAAGTTTATATGCAAAAAGAAGTGAGATCGAGGGTGCGCTTATTAGCGAGCTGTGTTTTTTGGCCACGAGGAGGCGGCTTTTAGCCTTGCGATCTTGACTCTTTACCTGAGTGTTGTCTCTTCTGTATTTATAGAATTTGAGGATATATTCCCGGAAGGATGGTCTAGTGGCTTGCCACCCTTTAAGGGCATTGAACACCCCGAATTGACTTTTATCTGGGCTTAAATTCAGACAACTTATAAGTTCTCTCTTGAGAGACAAAGAATAACGCCAAAGTAGAAGAATTGATGGCTAAGGATAAGTGAGAAGAGCCTTAGTCCATGTGTTGTACCAGTCTTGCTTGGCGCACCTGAAAGATGGGACCGTGGAGGATGTGTGTGTTGATTGTTCTTTGCCGTGACACCATTACGACAGAAATATCTATACTAGGTTAGATGACCTACTTGATGAGTTGCATGGATCTTGTTTGTTTGAGTATTTGATTTGAAAAAGAAAGTGGTTATCATCAAATTAGAAGGAAAGAAGGAGATGAGTGGAAAATTGATTTCAAAACTAAATATGGATTATATGAGTGGTTAGTAATGTCATTTGGCTTAACTAACGCACCAAGTACTTTCATGAGATTGATGAATCATGTTTTGCGAGCTTTCCTTGGAAAATTTGTTGTTGTCTACTTTGATGACATTTTGGTGTATAGAAAAAGTGTGGAAGAACATGTTGACCATTTAAGTCTATTCTTAGTTTAAGGAAAGAAAAGTTATTTGCTAACCTCAAAAAGTGCTCTTTTTATAATGAGAAAGTGAATTTTCTGGGGTATGTTGTTGGTGTAAATGGGCTTGAGGTGGATGAGGAAAAGATAAAGGCTATCAAGGAATGGCTTATACCAAAGACCATATCTGAGGTAAGAAGTTTGCCTCATGACAGCCTGATTTTATCGTCAGTTTAGTCAAGACTTTAGCATGTACTTTTACATTAACTGAGTAATAAAAGAAAGAGCGTTGGTTTAAATGGGACATGAGGATGCTTTTCAATTGCTTAAAGATAGGATTGTGCCTTTGCTCCATTACTTGTTTTACAGTTTTCAAGAACTTTTAGAGTGATGATGCATTGGGAATAGGTATTGGTGTTGTTTGATGCGGAAAGGAAGCCCGATTGCTTGCACAGTGAAAAGCTCAATGGTGATGCCTTGAAGTATCCAACCTATGTGAAGGAGCTTTACGCTTTGGTGGGGGCTTTTCAGACTTGGCAACATTACCTTTGGCCAAAGAAATTCGTCCTCCACACGGATCATGAGTCCCTAAAACACTTGAAGGGACAAGTGAAGTTGAACAAACATCAAGCTAGGTGGATCAAATTTATTGAGAGTTTCCCCTTTGTCATTCGATATAAGAAAGGTAAGGACAACATAGTGGCTGATGCTTTATCCCGAAGGTATACACTTCTTGCTACTCTTGAGGCAAAGGTGCTTGGTTTTGAACATGTGAAGCTGAGGTACCTTAAGCGTGTAAGGATTTAGAGGGAAACACAATTAGGTTACTAACAGAGGGAGGGAAATAGATTTTTAGTGTAATATCACCCCATGATAAGATATTATGACTAAGACCTATAAACATGAGTTCTCACTTGATAGTGGTTATTGGATTGAAACTGTCTCAAATTGTTTGAAATTGTTCGGTGTGTTTACTTCACAGGTTCCATTAGAGGAGTTTAGAAACATAAATTGGTTTAGTGTATAAGTATTTGTTACTTTGATATATCTTTTGAAAATGTTGTCTAAAAATGAAAATGTACACTCATGAGCTCCTTTAGCTCACTCTTTTCAAAAATATCATTTCAAAAACATTTCGGGACTGAGGCAGACGGTGGGGAAATACCCCCTGCGCGGTGAGTGGAGCTGCCAGAGCTGGCGCATGTGGTACATTATATATATATTTTTGCATATTGTATATGTTGAATATTTTGTCATGTATATATGTATATATGTATATGTTTGAAAGGAACTACGTGGGCTTTCGTCTCGATTGGATGAGTACGTGGCGGTCGGCAAGTCAGGCTCAAAAGCCCAAATCCTTTTTATAAAGCGTGCATGGAATTGAAGAAGTTTTGAATGTTTGATGATTGAAGTAAATAAATGTATATGTGTATATATTTTGCTTGATTGAGTTGTGGCTTAGTGGGTTGTGGACGAGGAGTCCTAAAATGGAAGTTGAAATTGAAAGATTAGAAGTGTTTTTTAAATGTTTTTCGCGAGGTTTTTGTAATTTGGGAAAGTCAGAAAAATAGAGGAACTTTGGCCGATTTTTACGAAAAATCTAAGGGTTTGAAAAAGAAAAGAAAAGAAAAGAAAAAAAAAAATTTACCACTTAAGCTTCATTATTTTCTAAAGATATGTTAAGGATTGTAAAGAAGGGTTCGCTCCATGGATTTTAATTGAATTAATTTTTGGGGAAAAGTTTTATATCAGTTGGAATATTTGGGAGATTACTGGGATTCATGAGGTTAATCGAGATTAGGGATCCTTCAAGCCAGATAAAAAAAAAATATCTTGGATTTCTTCTCAGTACTTGGGGATCCCATTCTTGGCCATATCGTGTTGCATTCACTGAATCTCAGCGTAATCTGCTTGTCATTACCCTTCAGGCATGGAGGAACACTCCGAAGTGGTCTGAAAGCATGGCATACATAACGAACCAATAGCCAAAGCATGGGATTTTATCATGCGGCTCTGTCCTGAATCCTTAGTGGTTGGGAATTTGAGGACTTGTGAGGCTTAATGCCATGAGACATTGACAGAAACACTCTCTTGGAATCTTGCATGCTAAGCCTGTTTGCTTTGTCTATGTACCCTTTGACTGAGCGTGCAGTTGAGATCTATCTCCATAAATCTTTATGCCTAGGATGTAGGCGGCTCCGCCTAAGTCTTTCATTAAAAAACATTTCCCCAACCAAGACTTGACACTCTACAAGTGGGATCAGTCATTTCAATAGATAGAATGTTGACCCATACAGCCTTAGAAAATGATTGCTCATAAACCTGCTATATCTGTGAAACCATCTTCATTTGTGTAAAGCCCGAGCACTCTTCATGACCTCACTCAAAGCGAAGATTCAACCGTGAAGCCTTCTTAATCCATAAATGGATCTTTGAAGTTTACACACCCTATTAGGATACTTAGGATCGAAAAACCTTGAGTTGTGTCATGTACACATCACCAGATAAGTTATATTAAGCGTTGTTTAAACATCATTTGTAAATCTGTAATCATGAAAGTATCTGATAGCAAGAAGAATCCTAATAGACTTAGCATAACAACGATTGTGAAATCTTCTATAATCCTGATTAACACCATGAGTTTGTTTGGAAACCTTTGCAACAACTTCGAGACTTGAAAGGTTATATCGTAGTTGCAGATCTTATGAACCATTTACAAGCCAATGACCTTGCACCTGAGAGGATCAGCAAATTCAACTGAGTTGTACGTGATTATCTTGATTTCATGGCTTGAAGCCATTTTGAATCTGGGCTCATCATTTGCCTCATGATAGGTTATGGGCTTCAAATCTTGATCCTGGCTCTATAGTTTGTCGTCGATTCTGAGAAATCCATATCTCTGTAGATCATGATGAATCAGGATGTTAGTGACGCTAGTAGATGTCGACTCAACTGTGGATTGTGAATGTAATTAACAAGAGAGTAGGTGCTTCAACTTGTGGTTCTTGAGCTTTTTAGAATATACTTCCATTGACTCTTTTGGAAATGAACTCTCTTTCAAAAGACTCCCGTGTCTGACAGCAAACACTTTGTTCTCGAGATGGAATGTAAAGTAGTACCTGTTTTCTTTTGGATACCCCCAAATAAGCACTTATGATTTTGGATGCTAGCATATGAAAGCAGTGATTTATGAAAAAGCCATGGCAGTCTGAAAGAGCATAACGGGCGCTTTCTGTCACCGATATATTGTGTTTTCTCAATCGCTTTCGATGGAATTCTATTCAATAAGAACACAACAGTCTCTAATGCATATCCCCAAAAGGATATTAGAAGATCTGTTCGACTCATCATGGTCAGACCATAATAATAAAGATTAAATTTCTCTTCGAGATACACCATTCCATTGTGGTGGTGGCAGATTGAGTGGATTGAGAGTAATCGATGCCAAAATGATCATCGAAATTTTGGCTTAAATATTCACACCTCGATCATATCGAAGTGTTTTGATTTTCTTTCCAAGCTGATTCTGTACTTCATTATTGAATAATTTGAACTTTTCAATGATTCGAGGACTTATACCTCGATAAGTAGATATATACATATCCTACTAAGTGCAGGTAAAGTAATGAAATCAGTAACCTCTCAGCGTTGTGAGCTTATTGGTCCTAAACATGTCTGACATATAAGGCTGATGAGTCACTAGCCCTCTCACATGAGTGTCGACAAAAGGAGCCTTGGTCATTTTTGCCTTCACATGTTTCATGACTTTGGCCAAATGAATGTATTAGCCCGTCTTGATGGAGCTTCAGATCTTTCTCGTGATGGCCCAACGACAATGCCAAAGTAGGTTGGATTTAAGTCCGTTAGACTTGAACCTCCTTAGTATGATGTTATAGTGGGAGCTGGGTTGTTCAAAGTTTAGAGCATTAGAGACCATTAGATAAATGACATTCATAAAAAAAATAAACTTTTCGTATTATAGATGGGCTTCTTAATAATGAAGTGAAATCAATCCAGTCTAAACAGCTAAATAAAGTTTATATAGTAACTTATAACAATTTTAAATTGGAAAACCAAGGTGTCACTAGACTAATTAAATCATAAACTCCTCATTAATGCAGCTGGCCTCTTGCTCATTCTATAATGAATTAATATGTGACGATCTCATGTGACCTGCACATTACAAATAATGGATCACATCAGTTATCTAATACTATGACTGAAGTAGGCGCGATTGATTTCTATAACATAATGCACATTGGTAGCCTCGCTACTATTCTTTTTCTATTGAGATCTTCAGTGAGCTTGCAATTCTCTTGGAATGACCTTGTTCATTACGGAAGAGCAGAAAACTCCCTCCTTGATTGGCTTTGGCTTCTTGGCCTTAGAGGCTTGGGTATCATTTGCCCATTCTTGTAGCGCCCATGCCTTTTACTTGCTCTTTTCTTCATTACCTTCCCTTTGAGCCATAAGCCTTTGGATTTGTCTTGAATATTGATCCATTAATTCTTAACAATTATCTTTCATTCATATCTTCGATAATATATTTCTCTATGAATTGTATATTGTAGTTCTGCGAATTAAGTCATAAATTCCCGGGCAATGAACCTAGAATCAGATCAGTAGTAACTCATGACCTTAAAATTTTGACTTATCAGATAGTGATGAGATATATCTTGCTTTTATTTTTTTCAAATCTGGGGTGTTTGCATGTTAGTGCTGGTGGTTGTAAACCTTTCTTGGCGATGCTTGCTCTTGGAACATTCCCTTGAGATGCAACGTCATATCAAACCATCTGTTCTCCAAAAGATGCTTATGAAGCTCGAGTTCATGGTTGTAAGCATAAGGCAGGGTTACATCCTGAGTCATTCGAATGCTTACTATAAGCATCTTGCAAATAAATGGAGCATTATTAACGGAGATCATTCAGGATTTGTTATCAGAACATGTCTTATATCTTGTTTGGGACAAATCATAATTTTGGGAACCAATGGGGAGATTTAATCCCATTAAGTTTTCTTTCAAGGAGGATCATTGAAGTGATGGTCTTGTTTACAATTATTATTCAGTCTACATCTGAAAATATTATAAGTTTTAATAAATGTAAATAGAGATTATTGTATCTTACTAAGTGTACTTTTTGAAATTGTGCAGAAACAATCTTCATAGGTTTCTTAGTGATTGAAATCCACATTTGAGCTTGAGTTCAAACAGCTTTGGCATAACACTTAAGCAAGCTAACTAATTGAAAACTCTTAACATACTATGCCCATGGGCCACGAAACAGTTACAGACCTAGCTAATTTCGTCTAACCATATTCAATCTTATGGATATCACCATTATCCATCATGTCTTACTCGGATATTTGATACACCTTTGGCAAAACTATATTAAGGCGATCGAAGTATTGACAAGTGTTAAATTGAGGCATTTTATGACTTATGTTTATGTGATAAGAAATTATCAAGTTGTTATGAAAACTTTCATAACATATACATGCATCTATATGATATAGTCCAAAACTCATTTGATTTTTAATCCATTCATTACGACATATTACAAAATAAATGTTTGATTCGTATCAGAAAATGTGAGATATTTACTTTCCATTGATTTTTAAGTCAAATGAGTGAAAATCAGTGAAGCGAAGATGTTTCTGAGCTGTAGTAATTGCAAATGAAAATCGGGTCGCAAAAGGAAAGCTCATTTGTTCAGTCATTTCCAAGTCGAATACCGGGTAGTCTTTAGGAAGAAATAGAAGACCTTAGTAAGCGAAGTCGTGACTTGAAGTTGAGCTTGAGACCAGAATGACCAAAGCAACAAGTGAAAGAGGTTGTGACAAAGGTAGTGTGGTTGAGACTAAAGGAATTCAGACCGATGTGAATCTTCGAATGAACACGTTGATGTTGCGACGCCGTTGAACCTGGCGAGAATTCGCTGACGTCAATCTAAGGTCGCGACATGGATCCATAAATGAAGCCACAAGGAAGGTCTGCAAAGAAATGAAGTTCTGGCCCAGTTTTGAAGCCGAGGGCTCCATTTGAGGTCGCGACGTGCAGTTGAGGTTGCGACATGAAAATAGAATGGGTCAGCAGAGGAATTCAAGAAGTTGCAACAAAACTAGAGTTGAAGAACAAAAAGGAGTGCGTGACTTACGACGAGTAAGCGAAGTCTTTCCCGAGCGAAGTTTAGACCACTTTTGTGTCGGGACACGAATGAGGTTGTGACATCACATGAAGTGCGACTGGAATAGAGGTTGGAAGGAAGCTGATTACAACAAGGAATTGAAGGTTCGCGACGAGAAGAAGGAATGAACATCAAAGAGGTGGCGACATCACGCCGGTAGCAACTTAAATTAACACAGTGAAGGTAGAAGACCCGCAACGAGGTGTGACGAGAGAAAAACCTGACCTAGAACTTAGGTAGTTGAAATAGAAATAGTTACAACCTAAGGCGAGGTCGCGGCGTGCATGTAGCAAAGGAAAGGAGTCTGACTCAGGCGGGATTAGTGACTCATAAATCAAGAAGAAGAGAGCATGATATGAGGTGTGACATTAAACGTGGTTGTGACATCGACACAAACTGCAGAGCGACCAGTTCGCGACCAAACGTCGTGACCAGGTCAAATCCAGCATTCACAGAACCTGATGTAACATAAACATGAGTGTACTTGAACATGCAGACAACCGAAATCCAGTCGTGACGGCTTTAGGTGGTGACTGGGATTGGAGGCTTTCTTTTGGGAATTCCACAGACTTTCATTAGGCCCGTTTTCTTTTGACAGGTTATAAATAGGCAGGTGTTAGAATAGTAAAGTAACTTCAAGTCTTCACTACCCGAAAAAAAAAAGGGAACGGAGAGGGAACTCGGTCTTATAGTCAAATATAATTTAGTTTTATTTTTTATTTTTATTTTTCTTCTTGAATTATTTTTGAGATCTGAATCCCATGGCCATGCGAAACTTAATTGAGTAGTTTCTATTTATGTTATTTTCTTCCTTAAAATTCTGCTGAAAATTTATGAAATCGAGCAAAATTTGCAGATTCAGCTCTTCTGGGTTAATTGATTATAATTGATTATGGTAGTCGATTACTCCATTTCTTTAATTGTAATACGATGTTAGACCTTGGCTCTGTGGTTGATTTACAATTGGTTACAGTCTTTTACGCAATATGGAGAAAAATTATTTGGGTTGGGATTACTTATGAGGTGTGGATTTTGAGATGAATGAGTTCTCAAATAAGTATCTGATACAGTGAGGGAATGTATCTTGCTCTGTTAGGATACCCTACAAGGCCCTGAGTTGGAGATTCTGAGTGAGAACATATTCACTTTGGGTATGCTAGACTACCATTGATGAAGCTGAGCTACGAAAGTTCATTTGATAAATAAATTCATTCATGAAGTGAGTTGGAGGAGTATTTAACAATATAAATAATCGAGAGAGTTCACCTTAATCTAAAGAGAGTTCCAACCCATTGTTAGTGAGATCTATCGAGGAAGGGGACAGAACAGATGAATTTTGGAGGATGAGCCACCAGTAAATTGGTGAAACTTGCAAAAATCACGAGAAAGGAAATGCAAAAGATCTGCTGTCATCAAGAAATGGTGTGAAGTATTGAAAGTAAAATGCCCAGATCTTGCAAAGAAAATTAAATGCAGGGTGGCTGGTTTGTTGTAATTAGAGAAGAAGTAGGGTTTTTAACCAAGTGAATATGGAAAATAAATTTATATAAATTTGGGAAATGGGACTTGATCAGATCCATGCATAAGGCAAGACATTCAAACTATAATCAGTGATATTCAGTTATAAATGATTTGGGTTTTCTTACAAGAGAGCGGATTGGTCAGTGTTTTGGTGCCATTTCAGCTATCATTGTACTGTTTGTTTTAACTCAATGAGTAGTCGATAGTCTAGGATCTTTATTTTCTAGATAAAACTTTCATATGAGTTTTGATCGAATAACATGAATTTGATAGTTTGGATGGATTGATCTCTAATTCTTGTCTACGTGGGAATGATGCACGGACTTACATTCGAAGTTTTCTTGCTTGTATGACACATTGCACTTGTAGTGTCATAGACTAGACCCATATTTTTAAATCATGAACATTAAGAAAGAATTATTTTATCAAGCAAATTTATCAGTGGAAGGCGTGTGCAAGAGAAGTGTAAGGCTCTTGTAACTATGTAAAATTGAGAGAGAGGGGGTTTGATCTATAATTGAAAAAGAAACAGAACAAAGTTTTATAATCGCCGTTGCCGGGGATTGAAGGTTGGGAATGAATCAATGTTCTAACGAAATGAATTGGACATTTTCTAACATTTATAAAGAAAAGATAAAAAACAGCTATACAGTAAAGGTGACAGTACCAAAACCACTAATCTTTAACAAAACCATGTTAGAAATATTTTAAGTTGAGCTAATCTATTAATCACAGATGTCGTTTCATTGGAGATCTTTAATATTGGGAAACAGTTGAGGAGGTTTGGTGCAAATGGAACCATGAGATTGGAAAGACATCGAAGCTTAAGAAAAGACTAAAAGAAGAGAACACAGCGGATGAGAGACACTGTGACCGGATAGAGCAAGGGCGACCGGAAGGCCTCATTAACGACACAATGGAGGATTTACGGGCTATCCATTCGGGAAGAATATTGCGATCGAGAAAAAGGCCCTACGTGGATCTTGATAACTGAGCTATTTGAGCCCAAATCATGATGAGTGTGACGACATGGGTTCTGGGCCACTTGCTGAGAGATAACGAGCACACAGGTGGGGCTGCCGGGGACCAAGCAAATGAACGAAGCTAATGGTGGCAGGGCTTCGGAGAGTGATAAAGTTGCCATTTTCCTTAAAGTGTGCGACCACATGGTGTGATTCATTACCATGGTTCAGGTTGATACTTGCGGTGGAAGCATACTTGGGTTCTTACCCATCTCTCACCTCTACGAGGAAGAAGAATATCAAGTCGTTTCAGCAGGAAGATGAGAGCATATATATGGCACAGGAAGTTGAGGCATTAAAGCGATTGCTATATGCATGGAATTGATTTGGAAACCAGGATCAGATATAGTGTCGTGCCGTGATACATCCTAAAGGCATCATTGATTAGTAACGTGTGTGGGCATTCAAAGAAAAAGTCTTTGAAGAAGCTAGGGATGATGAGACTTGGCAGTGAGTATCAGAGGGGCTCAATAGGTTACAAAGGTAACAATAGAGGAAAATGGGTCATGGAGGCGAGTAAAATGGCAATATGAGCAGAGTTGATGCCATATGTGAATGGATAAACCCGGGAAGAAAAGTGCACAACAGATGGACGGTGGAAGAGAAACAATGAGAGTAAATATAAAAAGGGACGTGAGTTGAGGCTAAATAGTGAATGGGGCAGAAAGTTACCATTTCAAGCCAAATCTCTTGCCCACACATTGCAAATTAGCATTGAGAGACCGTGTTTCTCATATGGTGGAGGCGTTACAAGGCCCAGGCATGGGTTGAAATCTTAACGAGGGGATGTCAATGAGGCCACGAGGTTCAGTAGCGACATCGAGGGTGAAGCGGAGATGACTATGAGACCATGGAGGATTTAGTATTCAGGAAACCACAAATCTAACACGGTTGAATGAATGAGGGGCTTATACTTCATGATAAGCTATCTACTTTCAGCTTTGGTGATACTGAAGTGTTAGGAAGGAATACAGTGCCTCGTTAAAACTTGGGAGGCTTCAGTGGGCGATGGCCTCAGTGTGTAAATCGAGTGGAGTACATTCCTAGTGACACTCAAAAAGAATCGAGGGCGCAGCGATTCGGTTAAGAGGTGGGGAAAGAAGTGGGCAGCAACTGACTGAGAAGAAAGGAAGGAAGAGATTGAATCTATAGAGACAAGGAAAGAAGCTAGAAAGGAAGGAGAAGAGCATCTGGACCTAAGTAACTGAAGGGAGTAGTGGCTTGAAAGCAAGGGAGAAATACAAACCATACCTCAGTTTTATTTCCAGAAACCAAAGGAAACAGAAAGGAAGAGTGGATTTCACAGATTCTTGGGCGTCTTTAGAAAATAAATCGTATCCATTTAGAATAATCAGGCAAATGCTAACTATGCAAACTTTCACGGAAGGATACTCACGAACAAAGAAGGAAAATAAGTGAGGAAGGAATGAGTGAATACTCCATTTTTACCGGGTGCATGGACTATCTAATAGAAAACCGACGAAATGGGGGCAGCGGGGTTCAATCCCACATCCGTAGAATATGAATTAAGAAGACATATGTGGTCTGATTATTTAGTATCAGTTGATGCCTCACCAGTCAGTTGCAAGAACAGTTTTGGGAGGTTACCAACGTAATCACATTACCAAATGGCTAACAGATCAGATGTATGACCCAGGAAGGTGTTCTTGAAGATGTGCTTTGTCAGGAATTAAATTCATTTTCCACATAGTTGATATTATGAAGGATGGAGGTACTAAGTTCCTTTCTGTTCAGGAAGATTACTTCTTATGTGATGGTACCTGCCAGTGCAGATCATCTTGAAAGGTGGTGACCCAGGATGGGAATGAAGCGATTAAGCATAATCATTAATAAGGGTTTGAACCTATACGATGTAGATCGCGAAGTTGTATGGTATTGAAAAAATAATGCTATGAATTGTTGAGTTACAGGTCACGGTATGCTCTTTAACATTCGTAATGAAATTGAGGATGAATTTCGATGTAGAGTATTGATTTGTGAAATGTTGCCTTAATTTGTATATGAAAACGTTCTCAACATGAGAGATGAAAACGATTGAGATCAGTGTGTATCAAGTGGGGACAGCTGTGGCTTGAAACAGTGCAGGAGGTTAATATTGAAGATTGTAAATGTTTTGAAATATGTTTTTCTTGAGACCGAAAGGAGAAAACCAATTGTATCATATCAGTTTATTATTGTGAATGAAACAGAAAGTGTTGGAAATTGAGAAATTACAAAGGCTATTAAGCTACAGTGATTGATTGGGGATGGAAAGTGTTGGGTTCTCCATTTGTATGCACAAAATATTGCGAATGATAATCTGAAACTTCGTATTGGAAGTATGGGGGTGAACTCATGATGAAAGAGATTATAGAAGAAAGAGTTAAGAAATGGTTGAATACGGGTTTTTATATATCTGCTATCTCGGACTATGGTTCTTGGGTGAGCCATGGTTAAGAAAGGTGGATTCAACGATCGGAAATGAAAAGATGACTGGATTACTCTGAAGGCTGTGACGGGATGAAAGGGTATGTATTGATTGAAAAGCCAAAATACTAATAGAAAGGATATTTCTGCCCTTCATTAGTGGAAATCTTTGGATAGGTTGGCCCGAACACCCTCCTTTTTGTTTTCTTGATGGATACTCTGGATATAACAATTGCCATTGCACCCAGAGGATCGAGAAAACCCTTGCTGTGCCCATTTGTTTTTTTTCTTTTAGAAAGAATGCCATTTAGTTTGTGTAGTACTCTGTGTTTAAAGTACATGTCTCATTTCTATTATGCAGGAAAAGTTATGAATCTTCCATGGACAATTCCATGGTGTGGATCAGTTTTGAACGATTACTGTAATAACTTAGGGGCAGTGCTTGGCGGGACGAGAAATAGTTTTGAATTGGGAAAAATGCCACTTTATGGATTCTGAAGGTGTCTTAGGGCACATGATTTTGTAGTAGAGTAGAAATAGACCAGCAGAAAGTTCCAATTAGCAAGAATACAATTTTACCTCTGAGTAAGGAATTAGGACATCTTTGGGTTTCACAGGAGAAAGATTTATTAAAGTTTGTAAGGAATTGCTAGACCACTATGTAGATTCTTTGGAAAAGATGTAAAGTTCAGTTTTGATGAGATCTGCTAATTCTTTGAAGATCATCAAATCAGAACTGGGTTGACTCCCAAGCAGCAATGATTGGAGCAGAGAGAATTTAGTATGTGAATTACTGTGTTTTGCATTGGGATCTGTTGGAATGAAGTGAAGAAAGACATTGAGAGACCATATAGTGCAAATAAACCATGATCAATGGAAAGTGCTCTCTCACTATGAAGGGATCAACGATAGTGTAATAATAGTGAGAAAAATTGGGCCGTACATTTTGGGGTCCATTGTTATTATACACCTGCAGTCGTGCTGTGATTAAAGTATCAATGGCAGAAGGAAAGCAGAAGCAGAGATAAAGATCGGGTGGAACATTATTTATTGAAAGATTTGATTTGAAATAAAAGAATAAGGTTTGTGTGATGTGATGGTTGATCACTTGTCAAAAGTAAGAAAACCTGTTGTCTGAAGAGGAAATAATGGAAACTTTCAGGATGGCAGTTAATTAGTTGTGCTCAGTCACCTTGGTGTGTTGTTGTGTCAGCTTCTTGGCATGGATTATGCCACGAATTCAGTTATCGATGAAAAAGCTAGGGCGACGGCGTAACTGCTCTAGGATGACCTTGCTATTTAGAAGAGGGTGATCATGGAAGATGTGTGTAGAAGATGACGAAGTAAGATTTCACGGAGGAATGTCATGCATCTTGTTGTGGACATTTTGCGGGAGACAAAATAAGCCCGTAAAGATTATTCGATCTTTGGATTTTATTGGCCTCTTATGTTTTCAGTGTTTGAATGGTGGCGCAGTGTGATCAATGTAAGATGAATCATCAAGCAAGGCATGAAATGCCTCTACAAGGTATCCTGGTGGTGCAACTATTTGATGTGTGGAGATGGTACATGGGGAGCTACTTTCGACCGTTTGGAAATACATACATACTCCCCAAGTAGCCAAGATATCATATAAAATGGGTTTGAAACGATGTAGCTGTCCAAATAATTACTATAGATTGTGAGATTTTTAAAAATATTATTCATGATAGTTTAGACACCAGAACTATAATGGTGGAAACCACTGCAAATAAGTGTTTGTGAAACTAAACTAGATATATAATTATGTGAAACACATTATGAGCTTGAAACATCAATCTCAATGAAATGGCAGTGCATTTCAACAGGGAGATAAAGAAAATTCTTGAAAAATTTGTAGCTCAGCCTCCTTGAGGTGGTCTGAAACTTGATGATGCACTCTGGGCATACGAGGACTACTTTTCCCTTTCCCGTTGGAGTCCTCTGGAGGCGGGTCTTTGAAGGCATACACCTACTCTTGTTTACAATATAAGTATGTAAGGGCTATCAAGAAGGCTAAATTTTGATTTAGGCTTCAAGAAGGAGCTACTCGATCGTCGTTGAAGGATTGGGGAATGACTGTGATCACATGAAATCTCAGAAAGATAAAACAAAAAATGGCATGATCAAAGAATTTTGAGGAGAGGAATTCAAAGCATGAATCGGGTCTTCATTGTTCAGTTAAACTGAACTCTTAGGAAGCAAATCAAAAATGGATGAGACCATTCTCACAGAAGGTGAAGTAATCAGTGCAAATTTTGGGACATGACACTTGGGCAAACGTGAGTGAGGAATTCAAAGTTGTGGTGGAGATTAGCACTATGTGGAGATGCACGTGGAAGAGTGACTCTTAGTTTTGAATGAGAAAATTTGAAGAAAGCAGAGAAATATGTTGGCAGGTAAGTCCAAAGACTAAAAATTGGCGGCTTTGTGGAGCGATCCACGTTAGTTTGTTTTAAGTTTTCTGTTATACTTGCACATGATTAAAATTTTCTAATAGCTTTGTGTAATTTTGTGACCTTGATTGAAAAGTAAAAAAGTAATCATTTTTTAGTTTCTGGGGACAATAGAAGAAAGGTCAGAGGAACATCTATAATCAGCTTTGATGAAAGACGAAAGGAATAAGATATCTTCTTCTTGAAATTATTGGAATTTATCTGAATGTGACGTGATTGAAGAGTTTGAGGAATTTTATTTAATTTTTAATGCTTAAAAATTTTGAGATCAGGTATGTAGTAAGTGGATTGTTGAATATTTAGATGAATATGAAGATGAATTGAATTGTATGGTTTGGACAGATATGGTGAATTAAGTGTGAATTGGATTATTTAGAGGGAGACCTAAATTTTTGCAAATTGTAACAACAATTCATAAATGACTCATGAATGAGGACGTTGAAATAATAAAGTGAAAGAAATTGTAGCAGTTAAATTAGAGTTAAATAAATAATAAGGAAAGAAAAGAGCAAGTCGTGACCACATTTCAGGTCGCAACAAAATCTTTACAAAGTCAGTCTTGATTTTTCCAAATCTCAGTAAATAGGTTTTAAACCTTTCATTTTTGGGCTTTCCACTAAGATAAATTCATTAAATCATTAATTAGAGGCTGAAAATTTAATGTGGCATTCACATGCTCATAATCATGACATGACAACGTCCATTCAATTTCAAGTCATTTTAATTCATTCCAATGTTTCCATACCGTGTCGTTTTGGGTCTTAAAACCCTAAAACCGAGAGAGCGAACCAAGTCGAAATCACCGATGCTACTCATGTATTAATCGAGATGACGTGCCAAATCTTAATAAAGCGATCAACGAGTTATATGTCAAAGTGTAATAGAGGCGTGGAAGAGGTTCGAGTTGGAACTCTAAGCACAGGGAAGAAATCAATGTGAACAGGAACCACATTGAGGAGGAAGATGACAAAGACTTCGTTTCAAAATAAGCTCAAGAATTATGGAACAAGATACTATTTGATAAGGAATTTGTGTGTGAAAGGGGTTTTGGGAGCGAGATTTCAGTTTTGGAGGTAATAGAAAGAGGTGCAGGGATTCTTACGTGAGCCTGAGCGCCGGGATTTCGGCTCTTACCGGGGATTTACAATATATGATGGGCATGAAGGAAGTTTGATTTATGTGAGGGTGTTTGAGAACCTTTGAGAGGATAGAAGGACCAAATGAAATCATTTAAATTAAGTTTAACCTGCAGATTGATATAAGTTGGTGAAAATCGAACTATGAAAGAATCTGAACTGTTGTTGGAGGAGAAAATGGGGTCACGAGAAGAGCTACCATATCAAGGGAGCCCTCAGAAAAACAAAGGTTTGGTTTTTGCTATGTCACATTGATGGTTCTCTGAAACATCTTTGTGGGGGAATGGAGGCCATGTTTTATATGCCTTTTGAAGGGATATAAAATGAACTGTAAGAATCTGATGGAAGAATCATGGAGGATGCCCTTGATAAGCAAGAGGGTTGATCCTCACTACCCACTTATCACCGAGACTTGTCTTGGCGGGGTGAAGAGGAATGTGGGAGGAAGAAGAAATACCCTCGGGTCTCCCATAAATTACTAACTAGAGTGACAAGGGGATAGGAAAATTGAAAAATAATGGAGTGAACATGAAAGCAGAAAACAGTGCCGGGTTAGACAAATGAGACTGAGAGAGATGGAATAATACTGGGAAGGAGCACATCCATCAGGTGTTGAGAAGCATTTGGGGATGACATGACCATTCATCTGGGAGTATGAGATCAACACATGCTGGCAGGAGGTTGGGAGCAGGAGAAGATAGCTGTAAGAAATTGTGAGGTAACTGGGTGAGTGAAGGGGGGATGGAGGAGAGGCGATAGGAAGGGAACATGAAGCGGGATAGGGAAGAGGATTTTTAAGAAATTGTAATTTGCAGAAAGGCTTGGAATGTGAGAGCAAAATTAGGCTCGAGAGAGAAGGTGAGGAAAGAGGGCTGAAAGGAAGAGAAAGAAAAAATGCTTAGAAAGATGAATGCAAAGATGGAGGCTTCTGACAATCAATTCGGGGAGAGATGCGAGATCTTTACCGACATCTTGAAGAGAAGGAGAACGGAAAATGAGGCCTGATGAGAAGATTGAGGGTTTCAAATATCTCTATAGAGAGCAGTTCAAAGTGTGAAGACCCAAACCTCTTGGGGTCCGCTCATAGGTGCTTGTTTCGTAGGGTCCCGGCCTTTTCTTTCGCCTCGGGTGAGGCTGGGAACCCCCGTGTGTGCGAAAAGGGACTCTTATAGCGATGGGGAGCACTCTCACCTCCCGCTGACTCGTTGAGTAGTGAGGGAGTGCTCCCCATTCTCTGTCAGGTGGCTGATTAAAAACAACTATATTAGTCTTCCTAAGAATTGAAGTGTGAAGGATAGAGATCGACGGTTGGAGGACAATGATGAGTATAGAGAAGAAAAATACGGTTGGAGAGCTTGGACTTGATCAATCGAATTTGTCCAAAGCTGAGTGTATTTACGAGTTAGAAGGAGCAGTGAATCGGGTGGGAAGCAAGACACACTCATCGGTGCAGCTAAACAGTGAGATATATCGCAAAACGAAAATTTACACATTAGGAGACAAAAATGCGAGATGAAATTTCCTAAATTTGATCCCGGCGCTGACGATTTTGATGTAGACCCTCACAACATTATACCTCGAAAGCCTACAAAAAGAAAAAAGAAACTGAGGTATTTTCCTAGCATGTTCTCGAAATCTATACATTCCCAATTTAATAGAAATCCATTTTCATCAATTTGCCCTTTATGTGTTATTGAATTTTCATTTGACAGTTACTTTCTTTGCTTGTTGGATTTAGTTTGCATTGTTGAATGAAAATTTGATTGTGAATAATTATGTGTTGTTTTTGGGTTCACTAATTAATATACTGAATTTTATGTTTATGTCATTTCTTTGTTAATGTGCGATTAGGTGCTTATGCGTATAGGGTCAAATGATAATTTTCCCGAGAACAAAAATGCAGGAAAAATAAGAGCATATAATAGTAATCGGAATCGGGGTAAGCGACCTTATTTAAAATCCAGGTTAAATTGCAAAAATTGGAAAAATGGATATTGCTGAAGGAACAAATAACTTGATTGAAAGTGTGTAAATAAACAGTGAATAAGTACAAGTCTTGAAGAAATAACACACTTGGTCAACAAAACTCATGAAACTTTGAGAGGAATTAGGAACATCTTCTGGGAAATTCATGATTAAGAGTTCATGGTCCTAGAACTTGTTAGATTATTGATTGAGGCGAAATCTTAAGAGGTAAAAAGCATTCAATAAAATTGATAGAGAGGCCATCCTTGGCGGTTGAGCTACAGCCTACCTTCAATATGCTAAAGCATACCCTGATTCCATGATTTAGGCCAAACAGCCTTATTCTTCAAATGGCAATAAGCTGAAAACACAGAGATCCCATTTCCTTGCAATAATCCCTCTGACAAAGAGCCTAAATTCAATTTCAGATGGAAAGGTCTACTGTAAAGGAAGAAACAAGTTTGAAAAAAAAAAATTCCAAATATTACAAGGTAGGAGAAGAAGATGTAAAGAAGCATAAATTGATGAGAAAAGGGAATAAGTTTTGTCTTGTGGCCTATTTCCTTTGAACAATTAAGCTCGTAGAAGGTGTTTTAACACCTAGTACCTAATGCAGGCTGTTATGGGTTACTAGCCCCAGTTCTAAGGGTAATAGAAAGCTAAAGACAAAACATTGCACTATTCTCATCCTTAGAAAAAAAAGAAATAAAGAGTTCTGAGTCAAGGCGCTTTCAGATAAGTGCAAGTGGAAATAAAATGCCATAAAGATTTCAAAAAGATGAATCGAATTAGGTCAAGGAGAATCAATAGTACAAAGAAGGAAAGGTGAAATGAAGGCGATAAGTACAAAGAAAGTGGAAACTTGGTGATTTGCAAACATGCAATTTTCCATTATCCCTTGACCTCATTAACATTCTGAGCACGAAGACCTCGTTGATCTTGAAGGTGGATTTCACCTGGTGGAATCAATGCATGAAGAAACAAACTGTGGACTTGACCATTGTCTAAGAAACTCCCAGGGAGAAGATTAATAATTTCAACATGAAGATAGAAAAGGATTCAAGACACACTCACACACAGAGACTTGTTGGATAAACTATTTAAATACATTTATTCATCAAAGGAATTTGTGATAGAAGTGGAAACCATTCCTTTTTCTTGAATCGGCGAAATTTAAAATGATCTTTGCTATCTACTATTCGAGTTAGAAGGTGGAATAAGAACGGTGGTGTGAATCAGAAAAATGTGCTTAAAATTTGCAGAAAGCGATAACGAGGATAAACCAGTTCAACTCTACTACTTTGCTTGGGGACAAGCAAAATTTTAAATTTGAATTTGATGGGTCAAAACTCATTTGATTTTTAATCCATTTTTCTGAGCATATTATAAGATAAATGTTGATTCGTATGCAGAAATGTGGATATTTTACTCAAATTTAATTTTGCAGAAAAGTACAGCAGAAGCGAAAATCCCAGCAAAAACCAGAAGAGATCAGCCTACAAGCAGAAATGAAGTCGCAAATGAAAATCGGAGTCGCGATAGGAAGCTCATTTGTTCAGTCATTTCCAGTCAGGCATCTTAGATCAGATGCTTTAGGAAGAAATAGAAGACCTTAGCAAGCGAAGTCGTGACTTGAAGTTGAGCTTGCGACCAGAATGACCAAAGCAACAAGTGAAAGAGGTTGCGACAAAGGAAGTGTGGTTGAGACTAAAGGAATTATTCACGGTAGATAGAATCTTCGGTCGCGACACCACGCTAATGTCGCGGCATGATTAAGAAGACAAGCGAAGTCGGCGATCAGTCTAAGGTCGCGACATGGATCCGTAAATGAGCCACAAGAGGAAGGTCTACGCAGAAAATGAAGTTGCAACTAGTTTTAAATGAAGGGCTCCATTTGAGGTGTGACATGAAAGCAGTAAGGTCTCAAACAGAGAGATTGAGATTTACAGCCAAACTAAGAGTTGAAGGAGCAAAGGGAGGTCGCGGCTTTGACGAAGCCAAGCCGAAGTCCTTACCAAAGGCGAAGTTGCACGACCACTTTATTAATCAAGGACCACAAATGAGGTCGTGACATCACCTTGAGGTCGCGACCTAGAATAGAGGTTGGAAGGAGGAATACAGTTTATGAAAGAATTGAGGTTGCGACGGAAGAGGGAATGAACATCCAAAGAAATTAATTGCGACATCACCTTGAGGTAACAACTTAAATTCGAAACTGTGAAGGTAGAGACCCTGAGAACAAGGTCTGACAGGAAAAAGGAAGTCACAACCTAGGAACTTAGGCCGGTTGGAAATAGAGATATAGTTACAAGCCTAAAGGCCAAGAGGTCGCGACGTCTGTATAACAAGGAAAGTCTGGCTCGGGCGGTCGTGACTCGAATCACGAGAAGAAGGGAAGATAAGGTCAGCGACCCTGGCTTGATGTCGCGACCATTGAATCAAAGCGAGTACATGAGAACACAGTCACTTGAGTAACAAAATTCCTTGAACAAGAGCAAACAAGGAAATCAGTGCGACACGACTTGAGTCGTGACCTAGGATAATGTGGGCTTCTTTTGGGAATTCTACTGGGCTTTTTTCATTAGAAACTACATTTATTTTGACAATTATAAATAGACAGTGTTAGAATAGTAAAGTAGCTTCCGTCTTCACTACCCAGAAAAAGGGGAACGGAGAGGAACTCAGTGTATAGTCTAGAGTAGAATTTTATTTTTTATTTTTTATTTTATTTTCTTTCTTCTTAAATTATTTTAAGATCACGAATCTTCAAAGCGTACAAAAGCGAGTGGGTGGATTTCTATTTATATTTATTTTTCTTCTTAAAATTACTGCCTGAAAATTTATGAAATTTAGACAAATTTACGGAATTCGACTATTCTCGGTTTCATTGCGATTATAGTGGATGTACGTGATTAATTACTCCATTTCTTTAATTATGTCTGATGGTGGAGCAACTCTGCTTTGGATTTGATTTACAAATGAATTCTGATCTTTTACTGCCCAAAAATATGAAGAAAATTATTTGGGTTGGGATTTACTTACTTGGTGTCATTTTTGAATCGATAAGTTCCCAATAGTAGTACCGAATACCAATTGAGGGAATGTATCTTACTATGATTTACAGGATGCCCTCTGCGTGACATAGAGTTGGAGATTCCTGAGAGCTGAGAACATTCACTTCTGGGTATGCTAGACTACCATTGATGAACTGCTGAGCTCTGAAAGTTCATTTTGATAAATCCCCCATTCGCTCATAATTGAAGTTGGAGGGAGTATTTAACGATATAAATAATCGGAGAGTTCACCTTAATCTAAAGGGAAGTTCCCTGACCAGAGTGTTGAGATCATCGAGAAGGGGCGAACCAATAGATCTAGAGGATGAGCCACCAGTCAAGTGGTAGAAACTTTGCAAAATCCACGGGGAAGGAAATGCAGATGCGCCGCATCATCGAAAATGGGTGTGAGTATTGAGAAAGAAAAATGCCTAGATCTTGCGAAGGTGGAAATCTGGTATTTAGTTTGATCTTGTATTCGAGATAAGTAGGGTTTTCAAACCCGGTGAATATGGAAATCGATTGCAAATTTAGGAAATCTTGGACAAAATCAGATCCTTGCAGCGAGCGATGGTGCATTGGCAGGAATTGATTGTTTCATTGTAATTCTTTGATAGTTTTCGTTTCTCATTGGAAACTGATTCAGTCCAGTATTTCCGTTACCATTTATTTATAGTCATTTACTTTTGTTTTGTTTTAGCTCAACAGTAGTCAATAGTCTAGGATCTTTATTTTTCTAGATAAAACTTTCACTATGAGTTTTTAGTCCAAATAGCATAGAATTTCAGTAGTTGGGGTAGTTGATCTCTAATTCTTGTCAATCTCCATGGGAATGATGCACGGACTTACATTCAGATTTTACTACTTGTATGACACGTGCACTTGTAGTGTCATAGACTAGACCCATATTTTAAATCATGAACATTAAGATGGGAATTATTTTATCAAACAAATTTATCCAAAGTGACATGGTTGCAAGAAGAGAAGTGTAAAAGACTCTTGTAACTTATATATAGAGTGAGGAGTTTTTAATACATATAGAAAAGCGAGCAACATCTGAAGCATATTAATAAGCATAAATGTAAGCGTGACATGTCATGGCCCATTTCTAAGGTGATCTCCATAGGCCAATATGGAGATGTCGGATTCTGCTTTAGCTTTATGGGCTTGTCTCCAGAGCAAACAGGCCCCTCCATTCTCGTTCTTCTTCATTCTGAAGCAAGTAATAATTATATCTTATTTTTATCTTAAATAATAAAAGAGACACACATGTTGTGTCGATAAAAACAACAACGAGGCCGGGGCCGTATGCTAATATAATGAAAAGAGACACATGTTGTATCAATAAAAGGAATTAACGACCACATGAGCCATATTTAAAATTACACAAACCATGGTGTTCATACACCTTATTCACATTGAACTAAGGGCCGTGACATGCACCATCTGAGTGAATATAAACACATTAAGCCTGAATTAGATTATGAATATGGTCTTTCCAATTCTGACGTTGATCCCACATAAACAAATTTTAAGGCTATCATGGTGAGTTCTTGCTGGAAATTTCTCACGATCATTAATCACACTAATAATTACGGTCATTCACCAATGCGAAATTACTCTTAATCTAACAGACCATCATTAATTTGGAACAATCCTGCCAATGTGTGACAAAATGCATGAGTCCAATCTTAATGTCTAACATTAATGTGTAACAATCCTACTGATTAAGAATAATCTGTAATAGTCCATTCTTAATGTCTAACATTAATGTGTAACAGTCCTACTGATTAAGAATAATCTGTAACAGTCCATTCTTAATGTCTAACATTAATGTGTAACAATCCTACTGATTAATAAGAATCTGTAATAGCCATACTTAATATGTAATAGTCTTATTGATTAATAAGTATACATGCTTGACCATACTTAATATGCTTGATCCTACTAATTAGTAAGAATGCATAACGACCATACTTAATATGTAACAGTCCTACTAATTAATCTTAAGTTTTAACGGTCCTAATCAGATTAGAACACAAGAATTACGAACTCATAATTTGATTCTGATCATCAATAGTCTAATCCCCCATTAGAGCTTTTCATAGAATCATTTTCAATTTCGATACGATGTTCACGAGGACTTCCATATAAAAAAACATGACTTAGATTATACGATTACTCCATGGATGAACTAATGGATCTGGCATATCACATATGGAAAAACAAATACACTAAACGGTCGCGTTATATCACATATAAAATCAGTTTCACCAGAAACAACAAGTAGCTCACGATACCCTTTATTTGGAATCCAACAATAAGAAAACGCGGCGAAATAAAAATTTAACGCTGTTGCATCACCAGATCAAAGCGGTTTGATGAAACTAAACAATGAATCAAAATCAGATCTTACCTCTTGTAGGCGAATCCCTTTTTCGACTAGTGCACGATTTGCTTGATCACACACCTTGTGAAACGCAAACGAACTCCTTCTAGAAATGATCCGGTGACGAGCCAAGGCAGTGCGGTCTGAAGCGCCCTCTAAAGGTATCCTGACGGCTAATGGATGGGATGGATGTGCTAGCACCTTATGATAGGTCTTTTTCCCACAAAACCAAAGACACCTTAGTGTCTTCCAAGAGCTCTAAAAATTCTCTCTAAAAAGCGCCCCACTTCAAAGGAGACACCTACTTTTAGATGATAAACCTCATATTTATATCAAGCCTCCCGGACCCTTTTATTAAGCAATTTAAACCAAATTCCATTAACTATTAATGGGCTTGGGCTTGGAAGCAATCATGGGCTAAGAGAGAGCCTTTCTAACATCCATTATAAGCTCATTCTTATGTGTGTGACTCTATAGAGTTCACTCAATGTTGGCAGCGGGCCCAAATCATATTCTAAGCCCACAAGTTATAATTGGTCTCTAAGCGAGACATTATAACTACCCAAATCAAGTGAATTCGGTATTTCGAAAAGCCTTACCATAGGATGATATTAGTCCTTTGTCACACGATGTCTCGATTAAGCACAAAGCATGGATGAAGTCATCTTTGCCACAACTGTCGTTTCTTGATTCTCAAGTAGACGGACTAAACAAATGATATTGATAACTCTATCAATCTCATACGAGCACAACCAGCCATTTCTCAATCTCACTTATCAAGGGGCTATTAGACATCTCCCACTCCAATTAAGAGGACAAATTCCTTCACTATCACTCATTCCTCCGTGATTTACTACATGCCCAACCATAGCTGTATTACCATCGTATTAAAGGCGTCGATAGGCTACGTCAAGAACCTGAAGTTCCTCATGTAGGAATCCGCATGGTGGTCGGGTCGAAGGACTCAAATACCACTCTTGCAATGAGAATTACTAATGACCTATCATGTAAATCATTTCTCACAAGATCAAATCAACAACATGGTTAACATTGATTTATGTTTTGAAGTAACATCTTATGTTCATGACCAGCAAACGTGATCTTTTCTCAGAAAAATAATAGTACTTACTTCATTATTATTCCCTTAATAATGATCAACTATGAATATTGAATAGTGTTCTTATGCCTTAAGGTTTTACTAATAAAGTCACATACTTGATGAAGAGACGCAAAGCGAATAGCTATTCAAGGATTTGGGTTTTATCAAGTTAAACCACAATTTAAATAAGATAAAATGATAAATGCCTCATGTATATATAAACATATAATGACAATGTATATGCCACTGGGCTAGAGCATATCACTAACAATGAACACATATGCGGAAAATTACCCCATGAAGAATGATGAAAACTTCATCTTTGAACCCCCATGAGTCTCCATAACTCACCTATCCGGGCTTAGTCTCTCTTAGGACCCCAACTAGCCCGACAAATTTATTTTTAACATTTAGTTTTAGTTTAGTTTAGTTGTTTTCAATTCTATTTTTACTTTCAGTTTTATCATTAGTCAAAACACATGACATGGTATTTGGCCACCCCCATGATGCCTACAACATGTTAAAATTTGTGCCTTTAGGTAAAATTCTGGTTTGAGCACTTCTTCTTCACCAAGGTAACTCATCCTAGTTTCTTTTCCTATACTTCAATAAGGTTTGTTTTATCTTAGTTGAGAAGAAAAATTATTTGAAAAAATAGACAATTTGAACCAAAGTTCAAAATTTTATTTACTTTTATTGCATGTTTGCTTGTTTTTCTTTTTCTTGCATGACTGTGTGCCCATTAAGTTAAGAGGGTTCTAATTTTACTTAGAGATACATTGTCATTGTTCTGAATTTTTTTTAGTTAAGTTGCGACTGTTAAGATTTTTATTTGTTTGACCTTTAAGCTTGAGAAAATCCAGTTTTTGTGGACGACTTGGCTTGAAAACCCCCTTGGTTTTCAAAATATCACTTCTATTTGGAACTTATCTTGCATGCAAACACTAGACCTCTTGTATTTTTATTGGAACGAATCCCTCTAATTAGATGATTCTTTCTTTGAGATATATTTGAACTCTTATAGTGTTGGGACACCTTTAAAAAGAACAAAAGAAAATCATAAAAATGCAAAATCATAAAAAGAAAAAGAAAGTGGGTTTATCCAATCTAAATCCCGAGCACAGTCCTAATGGAATTGAATGCCTAGTGCCCTAAGCCAACACTTTGAAAGTTACCAATTTCATTGCTCGTTACATGGGACAAAAGATGATTTGATTCCACAATTGTAGATGCCTTGTTTAGGTGATTAGCTCAGAGTGAAGTCTAAGGGAACTTAATGTCCAATGCCCTTAACCAAATGGTTAGGTGTTCGATTGTTTTTGCGTTATATAAAAGTTTGGTAAAAATCAATCAAAACCCGAAAGTGTACGGGTCACAAGTAATACGGTGGCTTTCAAATTAAAAAACCTTAGATATCGAACCCATGAGGAAGAGATGACTTAAGTGGGGATTAAGTACCCCGGCTACTCAAGAATTTTACTATTTAAGCGAAATAAATGATTAGGATTGATTGTTAACTAAAAATGAAACTAAGTTAAACTAAAAATCTACTCTAGAAAATTAGCAAATTATTGAATTAAGTTGTAAGAAAAACTTTAAGGAATGACACTAGGGTCGACTGTCTCCAATGATGCATTTATGGCTTATATTCATTAAGTGCTAATTAAGTGAAAATGCTCTTGTGCTTACCCAAGGAACTCTGTATGAGGTTTACTCTTTCGAGTCTCTCTTCACTTTCTCACACCTAACCCCTATTCTCCTGTTGGTCCATCTAAGTCAAACCATGTGATACTTGTTCTAAGGTAAATCAGTCTTTAGGAAATTCTATTGGTCACCTCTCGGTCCATGCAATGGAATTTCCTGGGTTATGCTCAGAAAGATCACCTCTTAGTCCATACGATCATCACATAAGGTTAAATGATGTCCTTCCTAATAAAATCCATCTAGTACTAGGCATTCCTAATTTCCTAGACTTCTTTGATTAAGTTAAATTGATTTTATCAATTATAAGATATTAGGGAATGAAATCAAGTTCCAAGGGTATACTTCCAACTGTCACTCTGGAAACCCTTTGAGCTTTAGGTCTCAATCTCACTACTTAGCATGCAATAATTGAATAAAAATCTGGGAATTCATAAAACCACATCCATAAAACCTCAACACAAGACTATATTCACAAAATCATTCAAGACAACATATAAACCAAACACCAATGTCAACAACCAGCCCTAGAGGAGGATCTAGCCACTCATAAATGACCTAAAAACCCAGCAAAATCATGTTTACTAAATAATGCTGAAAGATTAAGAGAGAAGATTTTAGGGATCTGAAACAAATATGAGGTAGAAGTCCTCCGAGAGCCTTGCTCTGCCACTATAAGAAGTCCTCTGGCAATTTGGATCTTGCAACAGCTCCAAAAAACAAGCTAAAAATCTAAAAAATCTACGCCTTACAAATATGAGCTGATAGAGAAACCCTAAAATGGGATTGTTCGAAGCTGAGTCCTCTCGAGGGTGCCACAAGTCTTCTGAGGATGGTATTTATAACATTGGGAAAATGGGTTAAAGATTGGGCTAAAATGGAATCATTGTTGTCCCAGCCCGACATCCTTCACGAAGACATGTATCTTCACTTTGGTTGATCTTCCTTCGCCTTGGCAAAGGCCTTCGTTGCAGTGAAGGCATGCTTCGCCTTGGTAAAGGCCTTCGTTGCGGTGAAGGCCTACTTCGCCTTGGTGAACCCGAGACCGATGTATGTGCTATCTTCCTTCTTTGTTCTAGTGAGGGGTCTCCTTTGCAGCTACGAACTCCTTCGCTGAGGCGAAGGTTGGCCTTTGCCTTGGTGAACTCGAGACTCATTATTTTGCAGTTTTCAGCTTCACAGCAACGAAGCTTCCTTTTCGCCGCTGCGAAGGTGTCCCTTTGTGTAGCGAGACTAGGCCTCAAACATCGGAGTTCAGCCTTCTTGGCTTCTTTTGCTCAGTCTTTATTTTGCTTTCAATAGCTATAAAACTCATCTGAGATGAGGATTAGTGTAATGTTACAAATAAGGGTGTGAATCTAGCATTTTAGGTTACACATAAACACATGAGAAACACACTATATAAATGCTATTTGATTCACCTATCAACACCCCAAACTTAACGTTTTGCTTGTCCTCAAGAAAAGATAAAGACACATTTATAAATTTATTAGAAAGAAAACATGAGTTCATAGAGATATGTACTTTGCAATGTTTTGCATCAGGAATTATGCATTCCAACACATGAATAATGTTTCTAGATAGTGTTCTTCAAACAAGCGAGCACACAGGCGCTAGTTACTGGATCGAGGAATTACAGCGTGAGTGTGTGCGGAGTCTCACCACCATTAGTCCAAATGTAGTTTAGATGAGTGGGAGATGCAGGAGTGAAATATCTCACTCATAAAGAGTTTCCCATGGATGAAGAGTGATAGAGACTTCATGGAAACATAGCATCCCATTCTCCATAATGTAGGCATTACATGCTCTCGGGATCAAATAGGTCTTTTCAAGCTTGTAAACTAATGGCTAGGGTGAGAGGGTAGATTAAATGAATCATTTAGGTTCAAGATTTTACCCCAAAACCCTCAGCACTTTTCCTTATATTCTTGTGCTTCATTCTCAAAATTTAACTATGTCTCTAATTGAGTCATTCCTCGGCACAGTTGCTTGTCGGTGTGCTCCATCACGCTTCACCCCCCCGAGTTATTTGTTTCTATCTTTCTAAATTACAAGACTTTTTCTTTTTCTAAACATCAAGGTATGAGTAGTGCAATATTCCAACCCCTTCGCTTTGCTACCTACCCATGTAGCGAGCTTTGGGTCCAATAACTCCCAAACCGATTGGCCAGGGTATTAGGTGTTAAAACACCCTTGTGAACAATAGTCAGGTAGGAAGGCCACGAGATTAAATTTGCTTATGAGTTCTTTGCTTTTTTGCTCTTTCAACACTTAGTACGTTTGACATTTTGTATTGATCAAATAACTTAATTCCAACCACCAAACTACATGTCATTCTCATGATTTGCGCTCTATAAACGACATGTTAAGGGTAAAAATATGGGTTCTTGACTAAAGGGTAAAACAAAGGGATATTGGTGTTCATTCTTGATTTTCAAGATAAAACATGGCTATTACGGCTCAAGCGGGTGACTATGGATTAATGCATAATTGGGTAGGCTCTAAAAGATAAACCAGTTCCAGGATAGCCTCTATCATTTCCACAAGATGTGATCTTCAGTTAATGTTTCATGAGATCTAGACATCATGATTTCCTTCTAATATTTCTCTAAACCAAGCATAATTGGACAATAGGGATGCATGAGACTTGTGCTTGATTTAGTGTAAACCTATAGCTAAGTGTATATATGTTCATATGTATTTGACTTTTGGCTCACTATCTTTTACATTGTTTAATATGTAGAGGGCTGCTTATAATTTGATATCATCATAGAATTCTAGGTATCTCTACAACGGACCCACAAACAACAAAATATATCTTTAAATTTTAAAATTGTTTTAAACACTTTATGCAGCTGTGACATTAGGATGAGTCACTCAAAAAATGCATATAGGAACTAACTATGACTAAAAATTGATCAAAAATTATAAAACCGATCAAACATACCAAAATAGTATAAAAAAAAAAAATCCAAAGCATCCAAAATATCCAGAAATAATATGAAAATAAATAACCAAAATAAGTAAATTGTTCCAAGTGCATCAGGTTGCACCAATAAAACATAATCAATGAAAGAAGAAAATGCAAAGCACCCCAAACTTAAAACCCGGCAACGTCACTTGGTCACGACCTGAAATCTGGAAATAGAAACTCCTCGAAACTTAGGTGCAAACATATCGATTAATTAGGTAATTGGTGGGGAGTTTCTAACATCGGCACTTTAGCTAGTCGATATAGCTAGGTGATCAAGGATGGATGGATGAGGGCTCTGGTACATTGCCCATGGGTAGACTCTATGACCCCCCTCTCTATGACATGCTTGACATCAAACTTAATACCCTGAATGATCGCAAACAGCAGGATCGTCTTGTCCCTTGTGACAATGGAGAGGCGAAGGCTTGGTTTCGAGTGCTGATAAAAGTTTAACATAGCCTTCGGGCCGGCCGAGGCGGAGCTACATCAAGAAGGTAGTCACCTTGGATGTAGATGGGTGTCTTTTCTATGCACCTCTACCGTTGGTCAAGACTCACATCATTGTGTGGTAGTCCATGTCTTGGGAAAGGCCACTGCCAGGCTTCCATTTGTCATCTTGACTAGGTTGAATGTTTTATTGCCCAAAGCATTGAAATCACCCTTCCCTTGGAACTGTAACGATTAATTGTCATTGGGGTATACATGAGTTAGGTGAAAGCGCTGGCGATGAGCTATCCCGAGGGCATGCTCCTGAGAACTTATTCCATCCTTGCTGTTTGATGAGAGGATTAAAGGAGACATTGGAGTTCGGGAAACTGCGTTCAGTAATGAAAGTTCTATTGTAGAGGGACTCGTGGTACATCTTTCACCTCGGGCTGATAAATTTGTCGAGTTTTCTAGAAGGCGACCTGCGATGAACTTGAGCACATCCTCTTCTCTTCTCTGGAACTGTCTTCTAGGAAGATTTTTCTTGGAAATACCGAGTTTTTGGACAGGGAAAGCCAGAAACATGAAATGAAATGGAAAAAAATGGCTTCCATTTGTATTTATAATGCCTTATAATTGTGCGTCTTAAATCGCGGCAGAAGAGCTGAAAAACTGTCGAACCAGGATGCAAAGTTGGAAATTGGTTTGCCCTTGTAAAACCAAGACATATCTAAAATTAGGCATTTGTTATTCTTGCATTACGCCTTCACGATTCTGAACCGGGGTGCCCGTATTATTTTTTATTGCGAAGGGTGCCTCCGTAGCAGTGAACCCGAACACTGTGCAAACACTAAAAGTGTTTCAAAAACCAAACTTTTGTTTCCAGATGATATATTTAGCTCATAAGCCCTTAATTAGATATCATAGACCTCTCTTTTGAAAAACACCATATTTTACACAAATTTTCAATTTATTTCTAAAAACGTAGTTCCAAATAGATCAACCAGGCTTTACCTTCTTGAATAAACCTAAAACATTTAACACATAAATTAAACAAAAAAAAACAAAACTCCCCAAGAACATAGCAAAATTAAACTAAAAATAAATGAAAAAGAGTAAGAAAATAAAAGTGAAAAATGAGATTCTTACAAAACTTGGGTTGCCTCCTAAGAAGCGCTATGTTTAATGTCGATAGCTCAACAAAGCTGCAACTCACTGCTGGACGTTTGATGAAACGAAGTTTATATGGCAATGTAGTTCACTGTCTCTTTAGCAATTTGCTCACCAAAATAATGCTTCAACCTCTGGCCATTGACCTCAGGCAGTGTCATTTTCTTCTTGTACTCCTATCACACACCATAAGGAGTTATCAATGTGACTATGACAGGCCTGGACCATCTTGATCTCAACTTGCCTGAGAATAACTTTAGTTTGGAGTTGAAAATCAGGACTTTATCACCCTCCGCGAACTCTGTTCTTAACAAATCCTTATCATGCCATCTTTTTGTTTTCTCTTTGTAGATCTTTGCATTCTCATATGAATCATTGTGCAATTCCTCAAGTTCATTTAATTTAAGAAGTCTTTTCTCACCAGCTTCTTTGAGATTGAAATTACGGTTCCATACTCCTTCACATTACCTTGCAAATTATGCAGTTTCAGATTAGACAAAAGGGGGACATGCCAATTGGAGTTTTAAAGGTGGTCCTATATGCCCATAGAGCATCGTCCAACTTCCTCGACCAATCATTCCTAGACAAACTCACTATTTTTTCCAATATTGCCTTAATTTCTCTGTTTGAAATTTGCAGCACTTGATGGATTGTAGGTGATATAGGAACTCTTTTACATCTTGCATGTTATACACTTTCCAAGCAATGGAAATTAGAAGACTCTATTACGAAATGACTCTTCATCACTAAGAATAATACATTGAGGAGTGCCAAACCAGGAGAGGATATTTTTGTGGAAAAATTGCACCACTATTTTAGCGTCATTTTTCTCTATAGCAATGCGCTACTCGACCAGCACGACCATAGTCTACTTGACAAGAAGGATGTCTGATTTTCCAAACAAAGGAGGAAATGGTCCCATAAGTCTATCCCCATCACGTAAAAAATTCCATTTCTTAGATGTTGTTTAGAGGCATTTCATTTCTTACAGGAGATAAAATTACCCACTCTAACATCTATCATAGCTTTGAACACATTTGTGAGAGTCCTTGAATAAGTTGGGCTAGAAAAATCCATATTGAAGCACTTTCTGAGTTGTCTTATGACTTCCAAAGTGTCCTCCATATGGGGAAGAATGGCACTTGGTTAGGATTTCATGTTGTTCCTCTTAAGGCACACATCTTCTCATTACTTGATCTAGGCATCTTTTGAAGAGCAATGGTCATCCCATTGATATAATTTGACATCATGCAGGAACTTTTTCTTCTATTGAGAACTAAGCCCAAAAGGCAACAAATTTACAAACCAAGTAATAACTTAAAAATTTTGCATACCAAGGCAAGTGGGCTTCCATCACTAGCAATTGTTCATCCGGAAAGGATTCCTGAATCTTCATGGGGTCCTCAATTCCCTTATCGGATTCCAAACGAGATAGTGATCCGCTACCACATTTTCTCTGCCTCTCTTATCTTTGATTTCCATGTCAAATTCTTGAAGCAACAAAACCCAACGAGACAATCCGATTTGGCCTCATTTTTTCATCATGAGTATCCTTTGATTGTTTCATGAGGTTCATAGAGAGTCTGCTTGAGCCAATTATGTACACTGCGAGATTTGTCTAGAAGTATACCCTTTGCTGGCATCTCTTTCTGCGTAGTTGTATAATTTATTTGAGCTTTATTCAGTGTCTTACTTTCCTTATTATATAGACATAGTGTTCTCTCACCTTTGTCCCATAATAGCCCCAATTACCAAAATCACATTGGCATACGCACATTATGTCAAAAGTTCACTCAGTGGGTGCGACAACAATAGGTGCTCAGTCAATTTATTTTTATCTCCTCAAATGATGTCATGCGAGGCTTCATCAAAACTGAATATTGCATCTTTTTCCAACAATTTACATAGCGGTTTTCAATTTTTGAAAAGTCTTTGATGAATCTTCGATAGAAACTTTCAATTCCCAAGAAAATGCGAACACCTCGCACTATAGTTGGTAGGGTAAAGGTTTGGATTGTTGCTATTTTGCTTTATCACTTCAAACCTTTGGAAGAGATAAGTTATTTAGAGAACAATACCTATTGCACCATGAAATGACATTTCCTGATTTGTACAGTTTTCTCTCTGTATCTTTGTGAAACCTTCTTTCAAGATTGCCGGCTTGATTATCAAATGAACACCGTACACTAAATTCGTCATCATGAAGACTTCCATGATATTTTCTATCAAATTTGAAAAAAAATGGCGGAGTCATACATCTGCGAAGGTGGCTGGAGCATTACTGCTTAAACAACATTCTTTTGAAAGCGAATGTTCCATATGGACATGTAGAAGTTGCTTTTTCTTGAAAGTATTTCAGATTTACATGACTGGTTATCCCGAGAATAACCATCCCCAGGCTTAATAGTAGAATGTCGATAACCGTCGATCTATCTGATCCAAGAAGGAGAATAGTGATCATTCCTTGTTGCCTTGTTCATCGATAATTAATGCATACTCTCAACTACATGCTTTATGAGAGTGGATAGAAGCTCGTCTTTCTCCTTTTGAACCACGGTCATCCCTCATTTTTTCGGCACAACTTGTGCAGGTCTTACCCAAGGGTTGTCGGAGATTACATAAATAAATCAAGCCTGTAGCCACTTTAGGACTTCATTTTTCACGACTCTTTCATTGCAGGGTTTAATGTTTGACTGATTTTTTATAGACCAAATTTTTGTTTATATTGTTGGAACATTGCCACTATAAACTAAATAATCCCCAACAGCAATGCGAAATACTTGGTTTTGACATTTAAGACTGTTTTTATGCTATTTGTTTATAAAAGTATATTTAAAATTCAACTTGGTCTAAATCACTACAAGTGCACAGATCAACAAGTAATAAAGTGGATTATAAGTCCAAATATCATTCCCTTGGATTGATGAAAATTTTAAAATCAAGTATCCCCACTACTCGGATCATCCTTTATTTGAACCACAGTTTATTAAATTAACTAACTAGTAAACTAAAAATAAAAATGTTTTTGTCAATTTTTCGTTAATGAAAAGATAATGAGATCTAAATGGATTAAAGGTTTCATTAAGATTTAATAACACTAGGAATGGATCAATGTTATGATCATCATTTTATATTGTTCAAAAATGCTTTTGGTCGAGCTTGAGTACAGTTTGTCCAAAAGCATAGTAGTATAGCCTTGAAATACTTTATGACACTATACATTTCACAATTTAGAACACAATATTCCTACACCATGTCAGTGTGTCTAAACAGCTACTTTTAGGATCTTATCCTCTTTACAAGATTTGGTTGTTTTTCCTATACCAATACTTCATAATCATTTCTCAGGACGGAAGTCAGCTTGCCCCCAAAAACAGGACAACACAAGCCTTCTTCAAAATAATTGGTATCTCACTCTACAATTTGGTCAGAATAATCACTCCCATTTTACAGAAGCACAAACATTCTCTCAAACTGAGATGAAACCTCTAAGTATTAAACTAATATTAAATCAATTAGATGGTCATATTCGTAGGAACACACTTACTTTGTCACCCAGAAGAGAACCTTGAGTTAGAGTTATAAACATCACGCGTTTATCAAAGTGATACTAAGAGTTCATTAGTTCTAAACATATCAATCTAACATACCCCCAATTCTACTGCTCTTTACTCTCAAGAACTCACTTCTCTGTGTCACTTAGAGGGGTCTTGGAAATTATAGCATAGATACAGCTCTTTCTGGGTATACTCTACTGAAACTTAGAACAGCTCTTTTAAAGAACATTACCAATTAGATCAACCCAGTATTCAAACCACAACATTCATTTTAAATACTACAAAAATAATAACTAAACACGATCCCTTCCCGGAGAGCTTGTAACCATAACTAGATCACAGGCATGACTAGTTGATCAAACAAATTCATTAGGCTTGTAATCAAGCTGAATAAAAATAGGTTCTAGAAATATTTCAATTCCATTCAAGTTTAGATATAAATGAAGCTTGATATACAATATCTGATAATATGCAGCTCGAATCAACTATTCTAATCACCAAGATGAAAAAATAAAATATAAAAATAAATAAAAAGATGTACAAGAACTTAGTTTATATAACAATTCTTACACGAGAGAGATTCTACCTTCGATGATCTATTTGATGTCCTATCTCTTTCTATTTATAAGGCTTATAAATTCTAGGTAGAAATTGTGGACTCCAATGTAGGCCCAAGTGGGTTCATTGTCGCGACATTGCAGCATCCGTCTTTGTCTTCAGGCTTTGTTGTGAGCTTGTCGTGACATTTGTTGTTGTTGTTTTCTAGAGTGCCCTTTATGTGTTTGTCGCAACAAAGTTTTAAATGTCATGACATAAGTGCAACTTCTCAATCTTTGGTTTTTTTGCAAACTTGTCGCAACAATGTGGCTTACCATTCATCTTTGGTTATTGTCGTGACAAACTTTTCTTGCCTTGCTTAATACAGTGTCATGACAAATATGTAAAATGTCATGAAAAACTTCAACTGACTCTTATCTCATATTTTTCGCTATAAAGTTTTAAATGTCGAGACAAACTTTTCTATGTCGTGACATTCTTTCTTCGCTCTTCCCTTTGTTTTGTCGCGACAATCATTTGTCTTCACATTCTTTCAATATTTCTCGAGATTCATCTAAATCTTTGTCGTGACATAGTTTTGAATCATCCTGACAAAGTTCACATTGCTAATTACTTGCTTGTTTAACAGCCATGGCGAGTCTGAAATGTCGTGACAAAATTTTTCTACCTTCTTCACATAATATGTCGCGATAAAGTTGTGAGATATCGTGACATTCTTTCTTATCACTACACTTTGAAATGTGTCACCCAACAAACTACAGGAAATGTCGCGACCAAGGTTTCATCTTTGCCTTAAGGATTCTTCTAACTGTTTTTCGCGACAAGGATTCGATTGTTCACGTATTTCTCTCTACTACTTCCTTGAATTTTATTCATGACAATGATAAAATTTGTCATGACATTATCATTTCTGCATGCTTGAATTTTGTTGATTTTCTTACTTTTTTTTTTTTTTTTTTTGCATTAAATCCACCTTAAAAAACCAATCTGGGTGAAGATTCCATAATTTTACATTAAATTGAACTTTTAAGACTCAAATATATATGAAAATCAGACTTAAAAATATATGAGTTTCACACTCATCATTTAACCGCCTTTGATGTTTAATGGATGGAGCATGATCTTCTTCCATCAAAATCTTGTGCATGCATATGGACGGACTTATTCCCTTAATGTCTTCAATGGATCAAGCAAATGCTTCCGAATTCTTTTCTAGCACACTCAACAATTTAACTTCCATATGTCTAGCTGAGATGAGATAACCACCGGCTTTGTCTCATTTCGTCCCAAAAATGCATATTTGAGACCCTTCAGTAATTCTTTTATCTCTAATCCATCTGGGGTCTTTTTTACTTCTTCCAAAACATATTCTTCTTCAGTTACTTCAAGAGCAAGTATTGTTTCGATCAATTATGGAGTAGCTGATAGGTCTTCTAATCCTAATTCAGCCTTGGTTGGTGACTTTTCAAGCGTTTCTCAAGTGGTTCTTTTCCCAAATCATACAACAAATCATCTTATGAAGGAATCAAGGTGTCAATTCTCATGCAGCTTGTATTTATATCACTCGGGAATTCAATGCTTTTATATAAATTGAACTTCACTTGGTCTTCACCCACTCTTAGTGTTAATTCCCCACTCTTCACATCGATTAGCGCTTGACCAGTGGCAAGCGGTATTCCCAGAATAATCGGTGCCTCCTTATCTTCCTCCATGTCTAACACCACAAAGTCCAAAGGAAAAATGAATCTATTGACTTTAGCTTAAGTATCTTGATATGCCCATGAAAAGTCATGGATGTGTCCGCCATTTGAAGTGATAAAGTTATAGGTGTAATCTCCCCCAAATTCATCTTTTTTTGCCACTGAGAATGGCATTAGATTTATGCTTGCCCCAAGATCACATAATGCCTTACTGAATGTATTAACCACTAATGATGCAAGGGATAATGCAAAACTATACAGTCTTTGGAGTTTTAAGGAGCTTCATTGGATGATTAGCGGCTACTTGATTTTCGGCTCAGTTCATTGTCTCATATGCGTATAACTTTTTCTTGTTGCTCAATATCTCCTTCATGAATTTTACATAGTTAGGCATTTGAGCCAATGCATCAACAAACGGAATGTTGTTTGGAGTTTCTTAAACATGTTCGAGCTAGAAAACTTCTCATCGGCTTGGTTTTGGGAAATCTTTAGGAGAAGAGTAAAGGTGGAGTATCTGAAAGGAGGGTTCATCGAGAAAATCCACATTCTTCCCAGACACAGTGAGTCTTAAACTCATCTATTTTTAATCCATTTTTAAAGCTTATTTTTTGAGCTCATTCGGATCTATTTTAATGCCAAATTATGGATTATTCACCAACTTTGTGTTTTACAAATTTTTAATCCAAAAAAGGGAGAAAATTTCGGCAAAAATAAGAAAAAGAGCAATTGCAGCAACAATCTCTGTCGCAACATCGTTACGTATTGTCACGAAAAATGTCCAAACCGTAGCTGAAATCTATCCGCGTAATATTTCTGTGTCGCAGCACAAAGGACTAAATACTAAGCTATGGTGACAAATGACAAACGTGTATGTGACGAAAATGGAAGAATGTAACAAGTCAGTTGAGACAAAGAAAGTTAATGTTGTGACAAGGTTTGTCAGTTGGATATTAACACCCAGAAGAATATGTCACAACATAGAAGCTCCTATCGCGACAAAGGAAACGGGAAGAATGCATAAATTTTGTCGCGTGAAGTGAAGCGATACGGGATGAATACTCTGACCAAATGAGGTTATGTTGCGACATAATGAAAAATAGAAGGGTAGAATCTGTATTTAAGCCAGAATCTTCTGGAATGTCATTCTGCTTGATTATTACCTTATGGAAAAGCTTGTTGGAAGCAGAAAGAGCTTTAGAAAGTCCTTTGTCATTGACAAGGTGTGAATGTCGCGACACTGAAAGAAGAAGTATCTGTCACGACAAGTAAACAAGGTCGCAACATGTGAAGCTTACTTAGAGAACTGACCTGGTTGCAACAACATAATTCAATTTTGCGACATACTTCAAGTTGATGAGAGGTTTCGATGTCGCAACAGGGATTTTAAGGTCACCACACAGAAATAAGTTGAATACAGATAAACAAGGTCACGACAAAATTTTCTATGTCACGAGAATGATTCCCACACAAGAACGAGAGGTCTTGTCACGACATGATAAATTGGGTCGCGACAGAAAACATCTACAACACCAAGAGACTATGTCGCAACATCAAAATAAAGTTGCAACAAGAAATCAAGTTAAGTAGCAATAAGACTCTTTCGTGACAAAATTTCCTAGTCGCGACATAATGGATATGCTGAAGAAAAGAATTCTGTCGCGACCAAGGAAACTTTGTCGCGACTGAATCCAAGAAGGATGCATAGGGAGCAAGTCGTGACCGATTACTACATGCTGCAACGGAGACTTGCAATAAAGAATTAAAACTCTGTCGTAATAACACTTTCAAGTCGCCACAGAAAGAGAATGCAGTACGGGCGGAATTTCAGGGATCCATAAAGCTGACCTCAAATTTAGAGGCTGACACGGGGCTCTATAAATGAAACAATTTGAAAGCGAGGCGTCGATTGTGGGAAGCCATGCAGGGGAGCTAAGGACTCTTTTGTATTATATTTTTCTTTTTATTTTCTTTTATTAGTAGATTAGCGTGGGTGAATTTTAATTTGTTTACTAGACTTGAAAGCAGTGGGTGTTCGAGGAAGTTTAGAGTTGAGCTCTATTATTTGAAAATCAATTCAATTCTTGTTAAAACTAATGAATTCTAGATAAAGCTGGAATTCATTTCTTTGGAGTTGATTACGATTACAATGGAAATTTCACGATCGGTATTTTGATGCCTTTGTGATTCAGTTTTGAAACCTGACTTAGCTAGGAAAGAATCGATATTAGTTATGGTCTTTTACGCATAATTAGAAAGATTTCTTAAGGATTAGAAATTTTGAGTTTATTTGAATGGTGTTTTTCATGAAGTGAATTATTCCCAATATTAGTAACTTATACCCATTTAAGGACTGTGGTCTAGCTCTGATTTCCAGGAGGCCCTCTAAGTAACACAGAGATGGAGATTCCTGAGAGCATGGATGCAGTTACTTTGGGGTATGCTAGACTAATATTGAAGAATTAATGAGGTCTGAAAGATTACTTAGATCAATCATAAATTTACTCATGGTTTGAGAATTAATTTAATGATCTATCCAATTTAATCAATTAGATATTTCTCAGCAGTACAGAGAGGAATGATCTTGATCCTATGTTAACTTAAATCTAATCAAGGAAATGAAGAACTCTTTAAGATATCAAGGATAAGACATCATTCATTTTAGAAATCTAGCAACTGGCCTATCTTGGGAAGCAAGAAATCTACGATCATAAGAAATGGTATAAATGTTGAAAGAAAAATGCAGGATCTTATCGAAATTAGATTTAAATGTGATTAGATACATGTTTCAGAAATGAACGTGACTCTCTAATCAGTGAAATGTATGGTTAAGGGAGAAATCCAAACTATGCTACCTTGCCTCTTTGACAATTTCAGATTCCAATTCATGATAGAATAGAATTAGATTATGTTGCAGGAATTGATAATTTCACATTGGTAGAAATCCCGATTTCTACTTCAATGATAATACAGTTCAATCCAGTTATATTAGAGTTTAAAATTTTCTTTTATTATAGATGTATAAATTTAGATAATTAGATTCTTAGTTAGGTTACTAAGAATTTTTGTAAAATGGGAGTTCAAATAATTAATGGAACTTGAGTAGTTAGGGTAGTTGAACTTTAATTTCTTTTTTATCTCTGTAGGCGAATGTCTGGACTTATAGTTCCACTTTTATTACTTAATACGACTTTTACACTTTAACATTAAGATAAACTCAATCTTTAAAGAAAGTCATTGACAAATCCATTTTCTATTCACAAGAACACACATGTTCTGTAGTCTCTTGAGTTTAGTTTGCCTTTATTAGGGGATTAGCATATAGTCCTTTGGTAATAGTAGCAAAAAATTGTATCTATATAGTTTTGGTCAATCAAGTTTTTGGTGCTGTTGCCGGAGACTTTAGTTTAGTCCTTGGTAATCATGTCTGAAAATTTGGAAACAAGTTTTAGCCTTTGATGCCAGGATCAAAATTTAAGTAATAATCGATAAAAGAGATAAATACTAATTTGGACTCTTTGTTTTACAAAAATTTCAGAAAAATAGCAAAAGCAGGTTTTACTGTGATGACGAATAAACTCACGATATTTTTAGAGCCTAATAGATATATAATTTTTTATATCACTAACTCCATAGTGTGTTTCTACTTTCAAGAAAAATTTAAATGTATAGAAGACCAAAGCGAGATATGTTACCCCTCTAGACAACGAGAGTGAGAGAGACCTGCGGAGATACAGGAAGAATCACCGGTGCGGGAAATCAAGAAATATGGCAAAATCAAGACAAAGATTGCAATTTATTCAGAATAAAGAAGAAAAGTAGAGATAAATGAGAGGCCTAATACTATGGAGGAATTTTTGGAGGCCTATTATCAAGATGGTACTCTTGTGGTGAGACAACTTTCCATTCAAACCAACAATTTTATTTGAAGCCAGCATTGATACTATGGTTTAAACGGCACGATTCACATGTCACTGATTACTGCAAAAAATTTATTTTCCCTTGTGTACAGGTTTAGAGCACTTTTTTGTGTACTAATCGACCTAATTACTTCATTCAACTGTTAAGGACCTAACAGCTCTTAATAAAATTTTTGGCTGCAGAAGTTTGTTGTTTGCGAGGCTTTTATGCAGTAGATAGGAGTTCGGCTCAACCATGGAGAATCGAGTTCCAACTCATGGCTGCGAATCAAAACCAGAAGAAAAGAAGTAGAAGCAAGCGAGAAGGGAAGTGGAGCAAGGCTGCGAAATTTTTCGCAACTGTGAGAATTTCACGGCTGCGAGAGTGCCTTTCACTGCATCGTGTTCAAGTTCCGGCCTTGTTGTTGTTCATCCTGCTTTTGACTTTTTTACTTATTTTGGTCACTTTTTGGTTTTCTTCCCGTTTTGTCTCCCTGTAATAGCTTTTGCTTTTGGTTTTTTTGGTATTTTGTATTAGGGTTTGCTATAAAAGCCCCCAAACTAAACACTGTAAGACATCTTCTTCATTAATAAAACTTTTTGGCCGGGAAGCTTTCAACAGCTCCCGCTCTTTTTCATCTTCTCTCTTTTTCCCTCAGTTTCTCTCCCTTTCTCACTGGCCAAACACCCTCCAAGGATGACAACTCGGAGGATGAGTAGCTAGAACCCCTTTATCCTTGAAGTAGAGGGCTGCTAGGCAATGGATGTAAGGGTTCTAAGGGCTTCTCATGTTTTCACCTTAAGTAATCTCACTCTTGTCTTTATGTGTCTCCTTCTAACCATAGGTTCAAATCCATAGGCCTTTTCCTTGGATGACTTGTCTTGGGAATCTTTTAGGGTTCGATGGAGCTTATTGTTAGATCCACTGAGATTCATTAGTTGTCATTTAATGAATTACTAAAGTGGAGTCGAATAGATTTTCCTTTGCTGAGACCATCAATATTTCAATAAAATTCTATCTTTCAAAAGAAATTATTAGGGTCAATTCATATATACACGTGAATCCCGGTTTGGAAATGACTATAGAGTCATCACCATGAGCAGAGGAAATGGACCGAGACCTCTCGATGACCTTTGGGAGCCGAATCAGGCAGCGACATGAGGAGACTTCTTTACATTTTATTTTTATTTAACTTTGATTTCCAAACAATTCAGCCTTATTTTACGAACCTTAAAGTCAAATTAAATTCACCAAATTGAACCTCTTGTAGTCATTTGTGCAAAAAGAAACCCATCCACATGTTAAACCCTAGAGCCCATCTGCAGTAGCTATGCTACTACGAGTGAGAGGTATTAGGATTTAATATTATTGATTCGGACACACAAAACACTAATCAATCGCCTAAGAAGATCCGTGAGCATCTAGGAAGCTTCATGAGGATGCGTCTGGTGAAGGTAAATGGTGAGACCAGATGTAATCAGGCTTTAACTCTTCCGTTTTTCATTGTGAGATGTGGCGACAACATGGTTTGACTCATTACAATGGGATCGGTGGCTGGGAATAGTTGGTGGAGGGCTTACGCGAGCAAATTTTTCCTCCGGCTCTCAGCTGGCGAGAGAAGGAGAAATAATTATCTTGACGAGGGGAAGAGGAGGTCTCTGATGCATGGGAGATTCAAAAATTCTTGAAGAGATACCTATCACATGGAATAAGATGCGCCCACTCGGATGGACATTTTTTCTATCATGCTATGAATTATACCTCCAAGGGTATAATTGATGCATCACGATGTGGAGCTTTTAAAGAAGAGTGCGGAGAGCAGGCGGTGATTGAGGGCCTTTGCAAATGCGGCTTGCAAGGCTCCATACGAAGCTTCCGAGGGGAGCGACAACGGGTTGAAAGGAAATGGTCTTATTAGATGATAGAATGGCAGCCATAGAAGCAAAATTTGAGTAGTGATGAACAAGCGGGAAGCAATGAAAGAAGAATGTACATTGCACATGAAGTGGGAAGACGATGAAGAAAGAATCGAGAATAAGTGTTGTTGAAGGGCTAGTTGATGAAGGCCTGCAGGTTGAGGGAGACCAAGTATATGAATGAGCAAAAGAAGTTATCACTTCAGAAGCTAACCCCAACTTATAGCATTTATACACATAACACTGAGAAACCATGAAAACTTTTCATATGGTGAAGGAGCACAACAGGGCCCTAGACCTGGATAGAATTACCATCAAGCTTATGCTCAGCCCAGTTCAAGAACGCTGACAAAGGGATGAAGTAGAGGGAGATTATCGGGGTCGAGAGAGGACTCGATCCTTTGAAGATCGGATGCTTCGAGATTCATGTCAAAACAAAAAGAGTTTTGAATGTGCATGAGAAAGATTTTCCTGACCTTGAAACCCGGCCCGAGCCGCAGTAATGTTTGAAGCGAAACACGATGCCTCTTTGAAGAATCTAGAGAGATCTGAGATGGGAGCAAACGCTCGAAATTTGGTTAAAAGAGCCCTAAGGATTCATTTCCATACAACACAGAGAAATAATCAAGGAGCGTATGGCAGTAATTTAGAGGAGCAAACAAAGAGATGCTGAAAAGAAGACAATTTACAGCAAATGTCTGGCTAAAGACACTAAAATGAGCAGCTTCTTGGGAGGCAACCTGTAACACCCCAAAAATACGCTAGAAATTTCTTTTATAATTTTATTATATATTCCGGGTATAAATTGAGCCAACTTGGGTATTTTTCGGGAATTGTTAAATGAATGTTGATTAAATTATTATATGGCTAAAGAGCCAAGAATGCAAATATTAAATGCTAAAATAGAGAAATTAATTGGGCAAAAATAGCCAAGTGAAAAGAGCGAAGTGGAAATTATGAAATAAGGACCTAAGGGTCATAAGTTGAAAGAAGAAATGTCTAAGTGTGAGTTGATGAGAATTTAAATGCAAATGAGGACAAATGATGGGCAAGCTGCAATTAGGAGAACTTAGACCCCGAAAATGGATTTTTAAAGAAGGCCCGAGCAAGGCCTTATGTGACATGGGATATTTAAGACAAAGTGGTCTTGAAGCTCATTTTTGAGCAAAAGCGGTTTGAGAGAGAGAGGAAGGGAAAGAGCTAGGGCTTTCAAAGTGAGGAGTTGTGATTCTTGATCCAATTAAAGCAAGAGTTTAAAGATCGGAGTTGAAGAAAGAAAGCAGCATTGAAGATTGAAGGGATTTAAGGTAAGAAAAATCAAACCCTAACCCCCTTTCTACTTGTGTTTGGGTTAATAAAACCCCAAATGTGGTATAAAAGTGTTCTTGGATAGTTTTTAGTTCAGTTTGAGATTGTTTTGCATTGTTTAGATTGGTTTGGATTGGTTTGGAGGAGTGTTTGTAAAAGGAAAATGTTGGGTTTTCAAAGGAAATGTAATTTTGTCAAGACCCATGTTCTTGTTTTGGCTATAGATTAAGTTATAATCATCCAAATGAAGTGATTCAAATTGGTAAAGAACCATAAGAGATAGTTCTACAAATTTATAGAAGGTACTAGGAGAAAATTGTATCTCTAAAGCTCCCAAATATGGGATTAAACGTGAGCTCGGGTAGCCCACGGGTTATGCTCTATTTTTGGGTATTGTTATAGTGTTTGGCCAAGTTTGAGTTTTACTCATCCAAATTGAGTGATTAAAATTATGGGTAAAATATAATTCTAGAATAATTTACTTGAAGGAGAACCTTAGGCAAATTGTAACCCCAAAGTGCCCAAATTTGTCAAAGTGGGTATGTGTAGAGCGATGCGTTTTTGCTTTGCAAATTGGAGTAGTCTGGATGTAAAATGCAATAACTTGAGTTTTGGTGATCCAAATTTGATGATTCAAATTGGAGAAGAAACCTTAGAACCATATATTCAAATGAGTAGAAGTGACCATTACCAAATGTGGAATTAAGGCCCTGAAATTTGGTCAACAATAGGCCGCAGAGTGAAATTTGGGCATCTTGACCGATTCGGCATTAAAATAATGTAACTTGAGTTTGGGTGATCCAAATGAGATGATTCAAATTCCTAATAAAACTAGACTCCATAGAGATAAAATTTTCAGAAGGAATCCTTGGGCAAATTATGGCTTATGTGTCCCTAGAAAATTTTCAGAGTGAAAGAAATTATCGGGTAGACATAAACCTTGACCAAAAACTCCTAGAATAACCTATTAATATATGATTGTGGCTTGTATTTGAATAGGGGCTGGCCGAGGAGGAAAGCCACGTGAAGTCAAGATTCTAAAGATCGGAATCAAAGCGGCGATTTTGGTTGTTCTATCTTCTCCTATTCTCGTTTCAGATTTGGTATTTGTTCTAAATGCATAAGAAAAACATATTGAATTGTTTTAATTGATTTGAAGAAATTGATTGTGAAATGTTTGCAAATGAAATTATTGAAAATGAACCGTTTATACAAATGTACATATTGTACTGTATGTTGCTATAAAAGATTTGAACACCCTTAATTGAATGTTAACCATTTAGTTCGTATGAAGGATAGATCGGTATACCAATAGGGGTCAAAATAGCGCACAACTATCAGGACATGTGTCACTCCCGATCAGCACTCAACTGATCGTATCGGTAGTGTTCACTAATTGATTTTTTTTTAATAACCAATCAGCAGCCCAGCGGGACCGTACTGTGTTATAAAACCGTTGGTGCCTACAGCCCAGCGGGACCATGCCGGTGATTCCGATATCCTGTATATCAAAAACATAGGTTAAATTTATTAAGGGCATAACCGAATTGAATTGATTTGAGATTGTGACAAATTGGAATTGAAAAACATGATTGCGAATTGAAATGAAAAGAGTATTGTGAAATGCATGATTTGATTATCAATGACTTATTGCATATGGAAGTGTATATTTGGATTTGATCAATGAACCATAAATGATTGTATATGAAATAAGTATATGTATTATATTGACATTGATCATCCAAAAAGATCTGAAAGTTTGTTTAGTAAAACTGCATGATTTGATTTAAACTGAAACCGAGAATTGAATTTTGTAGAACCACTAAGCATGAAAATGCTTAGCGTGTAGTTTTATCTATGCGAGGTACCGATTGAACAGGATCGAAAAAGCAAGATCAAGGAGCGTAGAGTCATAAAGAAAGAATCATGGAGTATGTTCCGACAAATGCATTCACCCCATATCTCTTTTTGAACATTGATATTTTGTAAAAACAATTTCAAATCTGAATATCTATTTTGTAAATCATTTGAAAAGGCTTGATATGCCTTTATAGTAATTGTACTTTTGCATGAATGAAATGAAATGGGCTTACTTCCCTTAAAAAAACGTCTATATTTGAAAAGGATTTCATGCCAACTATGTAAAGTTACATCATGTTTTTGATAAATGATTTTGTTAAGGCAGATTGAAAGGACATTAGAGTAACCCGATCAGTTCGACCCGCCAACCTGCCTACGGAAAGGAGTGCTACACAAACCCAAGTAGGAATTTTTATTTTTAAGTTTTAAATAATTTGATCGATTCAGTAGAATTTGTATTTTTTAGTTTAATTTGTTAGTAGTTTTATTTTAGTTGTTATTGATTTTCAGGACAATGAAGCAAAATTCAAGAAGATCCTTATTAAGAAGCACACTGTTTCAAAAAGAAAAATAGGCAAAAAAATGACCACAAGAGGGAGTAACTCTAATTCCCTAAACCTGTATTTAATGATAATGCATATTTGAAGTTTGGGGGAATGTTAGCATATTTGAATAAAAATATATTCTGAATATCTGGGTAAGACATATTAAATAAAGAAATGAGATGAGTGTTCATACTTGAATTGAAATTTTTTTATTGTTTAAATAAGCTTTCATACTCATGTTCAAATGAGTATGAGTGGATGTAGGTTGCTTTTGAATATTTTTATGAGAGAAAATGTAGAAAGATGAAATTCTCATAAAAAAGTCGGCTAATGTCACAACATGTTTTTCCGTGGTCGCGACAAGCCACTAAACTAGGGAAGAAAATTGAAAGGGAATTTTATGTCGCAACATAATTCTCCAATGTCGCGACATAAATTCAAAAGAGCACTAAAAGAAAGGTCACAACATTTTCTGTTATGTCGACATCTCGACCGCCATTCTAAAAATTTCTAACATCAGGTCGGGCGAACAACTATTTTGCTTCATCACGCCAAAGCATTAATGATAAAACAAACCCTAGGGCAGTGTTGTCGTGACATTAAATGTAGGGTAAGATCAACCAGTAGGCTTATAAATTGAAATTTTTTGAAAACTAAAGAGCCACCTTTCTCATAAACTCTCAACTTTATCGACTTCTTACTCAAATCTCTACCATCTCATTCTCTAAAACCCTAGAGCTCCGAAGTTCTGACACTACCATGTCTGATTCCACCACCCTGATCCCAAACCTCAACAAAATCATGGAAGAGTACACTGAGTTGGAAAATCAAACAGAACAAGACTCTTCAACAATAGCTGTGCAATACTGAGGATGTGGATGATAGAACGCACTATATAGAGAAGGGAGAGTATCGCCAAGAAGTGTGGAGTCACAAAGTAACAGAGGAGTGGATGTATGTGGAATCTTATCGGGAAGGAAGAATCTGAAGGAGGAACATGGACATCAATGTCGAAGAGGTCCCCAATAACCACTCTGCTGAAATATGGTACGAGATACACACAAGAACTATGAACTGATTATTTTTCGGTGAGTAACTTATCAATTACGATGAGAGAGAAGAAGAGCATATGTCAAAAGGCACAGTAGGTTCAGTAGAGAAGAGATAATTATATTGTTTAATTGACGTGTGGAGGTCAGTTTAAGATGCACCCAAATGAACCTGTGAATCACTTATTCAGACCCACTCACCTACAAAGGGAGGAATGGAAAGTGGACAAGAAAAGTCCCTTTAAATCCATCGCTAGAGGAGACCAATTTAAAGAAGCCAAGGTATGGTTCTACTTTTTTATCAATCCCAATTCTTATATCTAACATCTAAGCATAGTCAGTAAGAGGATAGCTGTAATCCTCCTATGCATTACTCGAAGGGTTACAAGAGCAAATGTGGGGTAAATATCGAGAAATCTATCTGAGCTTACTGAGTGCCTACAAATGCAGGGTGATTCACACCCACCACAATAACCAAACTCAGATCCATGGAGTCAAAGAAACGGATCGAGGAAACCCACCCCAAAGCTCCTTCCCTCCGACCTTAACCACTGTGTATAACTGTGAGGACCAAAGAATAGAGGAAGGGCAAGGAAAAGAGATGTAAGTAGAAAAGGGAATGAAGGGTACACAAGCCGATCACTGGGAGCTTTCAAACTCCAATGCAAACTGTAAGCTCGTGAGAAATCAAATGGTCCTAGAATGTGCATCCTCAGAAATGAGACAAACCCATCAGAACAAGTTCAAAGTTCCTGGGAAAAATTGCAATTAAGGTATCTGATAGAACTGTTAATGTCGTAAACAGAAATGAAGGAAAGGGATAATCAATTAAAGACATAGCTTCAAATTTTTAAGATATATTTGATGCGTAGCTTAAAAGAAGGGACCAATTTAGAGGATGCATCAAAGAAATGGACGTAAGAAAGGGAAAGTAGAAATAGAGAAAAGTGGACATAGAGCGAGAACAGCTTCGTAGAGATAGAGACAATGCCTTGAAGGCAAGCATGGGCTCAAGAGATAACAATTACATGAACAATCTAAAGACATTGCAGGCATGTAGTTCATTGATAAGCTATGAGATAATAGCAAAATAGGGACACTCCCGAATCTCTAGTTACGAGGCAAAGGAGAACTTTACGAGAGCAATGCCAAGATCCTGGGACCGGCACACACAATGTCCAAAGAAAAGAAGATACCCCTGACACAAATCTGAATCTCAAACTGTAGACCCTACACTATAGTCCCCCAAGGTGTGACTGATCCACCTATACCCTATACTAACCTGTATTCAGCCTGAGCAGACCTTCAGAGACCTTATAATGTAAATGAAACCCCTAGTACATCAGGGAAGAAGGAACTCGCCCCAGTAGAGGAGGTTGAAGAATATCTAAGGATGGAAGCAGCCAAGGAGAGGGTTGTAAGGAATAAAAAATGAACAATATCCTACCTTTTTCCCTCTCCTCACCTTCTCTGTGTTCAAATGTCCAATCATTCCTCTGAATAAATAGCACTTTTGAAAAATTCTCGTGTTAATTTGAGTTCTCGACGATTTGGTTGCGGTTTAGATTAATTATCTTTACTTCATGATTGTCATTTACTTAGTTGAATAAAGAATAAGCCATGCTACCTAGATCAAATTGTATAATCGCCGCAGTGATATTGCTGAATTGATGAAATTGCAGGGTCAGGTTGATTATCGCGAGTTGAATGCATGAAGAATGAACCTCTTGGAATTGATGAAACAATGCCAACAACAACTTCAAAAACCAAACAAAACATTGAGTAGATACATAATTGGGTATGATGAAATCACTGAAATAGAAAGTTGTAAGATTATGAATAAATATGTTGAACTTCAAGAATAGGGAAGGTTTTACTAAGTCGATGGAACAGATAAACCTATAATTTCCTCGTTTGATGTAAATAGTTTGTTCATAAACTCGACACCTCAGACATGGTCAATGAATCGAAAGAATTGTGCCAAGATTAGGAACATCTTCTGGGATACATCACAGTAGAATCTCCAATGTCCTAGAACTTGTTAGGATTATTAGTCAAGGCGAAATCCCAGGCAATACCACTACACAACAGAACGATCTGGGGCTATCCGAAGTTTGAGCATTTCAAAGCTCAATTCCCTATGATATGTATAAGCATATACCCTAGTTCCTTATTTGAGCCTAAAGCCAAATTTCTATTATCAAATCAGTTAATATAAAACTCCATCCTTCCTTACATCTGGATCCTACAAGAAGAACCTCTTATCAGCCGGGATTACAAGACAAAGACATCAAAAAGACAAAGAAAGGACAAGCTTGTGGGAATATCATTTTGAGATGTAGAAAAAGAAGAGAGTGGTTGAGAGAGAAAGTGTATAGAGATAACAAGAGATAAAAAGAAAAGATGAGAGAAGCTGTCAAAAACATCAAGAGGAATGAGTTGGTCTTGTAGCCTTCCTCCCTGGAACAATTAAGTCCTAGGGGCGTTTCAAACACCCACACCCTAATGCCAACCGGGTATGGGAGTTATCGACCCAAAGTTTGTTAAGGGTGGTAGGTTTAAAAGACCTGACATCGCACCATTCCCGCAATGAGACAGAAATTAAAAGTGACAAAGCTTCTAAAATAAGGAGGAAAAGTATCTTCTGGGTGTGAACAATGAAAAGAGAAAAAGATACTAGAACGAAGAATATGCAAGAGATGCAATAAACCTGTTATGAAGGTTAGAAAATTACAATCAAGAGAAATCAAGGATGTAACAAAAGGCAAAAGTGTAAGCTATCTTGAATCTAGGTTAAATTGGGCCTAAAATGTATAATTATCTACCTAATTACCCAAGCCACACATTACAAGCCTAAAAGACCTATTTGATTCTAAAGGTGGTATTATGCCTACATTGTGGAGATTAATATGACAAACAAGCATATGGGACTGTAAGAATGAAAGAGAAAATGCCAACTGAGTATTATCCTAGAAGCTGTAATTGATCTACCAAAGAAAAAGAGTAAAGACCAGCACACACACAAATCGTGATCAATGATCAATTGTCACACACTATGAATTATCGTCGTTCAGTTGAACTTAATTGAAAATCTTCCCCCGAATTTAGATCGAAACATGTTTAGAAATTAATCCTACAACTAACTTGAAGTTTCCCGCCTAATTGAACTCGTGAATGAAAATGTCCTAACAGTTAAAATTGTCTGGAGGACAAACAAAATTTTCTTTCTTTGCCTTGGGACAAGAAACCTTAAGTTTGGGAATTTGATGAGTCTTAAACTCATATATTTAATCAATTTTTTTTTAAGTTTATTTTTAGTATATTCAATTCATTATAATGCCAAATTATGGATTATTCACCAACTTTGTGTTTAATGTGCTTTAACTAAAAAAAAAAAAGAGAAAATTTCAAAGAAGAAAGAAAAGAAAAGAGCAATCAGACGTCTGTCCCGACATCATTTCTGTGTGTCGCGACATAAACGCCCAAGAATATTAAGGAATCACGAATAATATTTCCTATGTTGCAACACAAATGACTAGATATAGAAGAAAAGCTATGTCGCAACAAAAGACTGCGATCGCGAACAAAAATGGAAGAGTCGTAAATAAGTCACCGAGACAAAGAAAGTTAATGTCGCAGAATAAGGTTTATCAATCGATGTCAACACCAGAAGAATCGTTACAACAGGAAGCCTGCGTCGCTGACAAATAAGCAGGAAGAAAGCGTAAATTTCAGAGCGATATGGTATCTTCTCACGCGACAAGAAATTAAAGAGCAAGACAGAAGAATACCGCGATTGCATCAATTTATTATGCAAACATAATGAAAATATAAGGTAGAATCTATGTCGTGACAAAATCTTCTTCTCCGTCAAAGGACCAATATCGCAACATGGAAAGCCGAGAGACAAAAAAAGAGCTTCAGAGAAGACCTCTATCGTGACAAGTGCAATGAATGTTTCTAATAATCAAAGAAGAAGTATGCGTTGCAAGAAGGTAAACAAGGTCGCATACGTAGTTTCTACTTAATGAACTCCACTGGTTCCAACAAAGAATCTGGGTTGCTATACATACTCAAGTCAAGAGAAGTTTCACTGTCGCGGATTGTGGATTTTAAGGTCACAACACGTAAATGTCGAACACGTATAAATTAAGGTCGCGAACAACTTTTCTATGTCGCAACAATGATTCCACACAAGGACGAGAGGTCTCGGTCGATACGACAATCATCCCGACAGAAACATCTACAACACTAAGAGACTATGTCGCAACATCGAAATGAAGCTACAACAAGAAATCGTTAAGTAGACATGACTCCGTCGCTGGATGCACTTCGGGTCGCGACATAATAAGATATCTGAGGAAAAGAACCCATCTGTGGACTAGGAAACTTACGCGACTCAAATCTAAGAAGGATTAATGTGGAGTGTGTCACACCGACCACGTACGTCGCACGTAGACTTGTAATAGCACTAAAACTCATCGCAACAACACTTTCGTGTCACGACAGAATGCAAAACTCCTGGCCAAAATTGGGATCCACAAGCAAGTACCTTTGAATTTGTGGTCTAAACTCTAGTGGCTCTATAAATAGAAACACTCGAGAAAAGCCGAGGGCAACTACCGACTAAAAACCAGCATCTAAGGAGTCGAGGACCTCTTTGTATTATATTTTTCTTTATTTTTCTTTTTCTTCGAGATTGTGACGTGGAGGTAGAATTTAATTTGTTTACTAGATTAAATAGTGAATTGTTCAAAAGTTTGTGAAGTCAGCCTATCGTTGAAAATCAATTCTCAATTACTCGTTTAAACTAATGAAATCTAGGCTAAAAGTCGAATTCATTTTCGCTTGATCACAAGTACATTGGAAATTCTTTATTAATATTTCTGTTCACTGTGGATTCGCTTTTCTGAAACACAACTTCCGCTGAAAGACTGATGTTAAGCATGGCCTTTCCCTACACAAGAAAGAGATTTCTTGGATTGAGAATTTTGAGTTTATTTGAATGGTGTTGTTCATGAAGTGAATTATTCCCAATATTAGTAACTTATACCCATTTAAGGATCGTGGTCTGGCTCTGATTTCCAAGAGGCCCTCTAAGTGACAAAGAGATGGAGATTCCTGAGAGAATGGATGCAAAGCATTGGGTATGCTGTATCAATATTGAAGAATTAACGAAGCTCGAAGATTACGATAAATCATAAATTTACTCATGGTTTGAGAATTAATTTAATGATTCTATCAATTTAATCAATTGTAGATTTCTCCTCGTCTAGAGGAATGAGATCTGATCACAAGTAAGTAGTTTAGATCTAATCAAGGAGCTGGGAACCTTTAAGATCTCAAGGACGACATCATTCATTTTGCGTAAATTGGGCAATGGCCTTATCTCGGGAAGTAAGAAATCTACAAATATAAGAAATGGGTATGAATTATTGAAAAGAAAATATCCGTATCTTATAAAGAAATTTTATTATCAAGAATCAAGGTTAGATACATGTTTTAAAACGAATGCGATTTTTTAATCGTTGAAATGTATGGTTAAGGGAGAAATCCTAAACTATACTACTCTACCTCGACAATCGCATTCCACCATGATAGAATAGAATTAGATTATGTTGCAGAATTGATAATTTCACAAGAGGAAATCCCATTTTCATTTCAAAGAATAATTCGTTCCAATAGTTTATGTTAAGGATTTTAAATTTTTCTTTTATTATAGATGTATAAATTTAGATAGTGGAATTCTTAGTGAGGTTACTGAAAATTTTATGAAATGGGAGTTCAAATAGTGTGGAACTTGAGTAGTTGGGGTAGTTGAACTTTAATTTCTTTTCGATCTCTGTGGGAACGAGCAGACCAACTACAGTCCACTTTTTATTACTTGTACGTATTTAATCATTGCAGCATTAAGACCAAACTCAATCTTTAAGAAAGTCATTGACAAACTATTTCTATTATGAGAACACATGTTCTACTTGGTCTAAACGAGTTTCTGGTGCCTTTATTAGGGATTATCATATAGTCCTTTGGTAATAGTAGCAGAAATTTGTATCTATATAGTTTTGGTCAATCAAGTTTTTGCCACCGTTGCCGGGAACTTTAGTTTAGTCCTTGGTAATTATAATGCCCTAAAAATACCCTAACAGTTTCGGAACATGTTTAGGGTATAAAATAAAGTAAATGAAATTTTCCGAAATTTAAATCCTAAGAACAAAAAAAATATACAATCCGGAAAATTTATAGGAAGCCAAATAAATTTGGTAAAAATGTCAAATAGGGACCTAAGGGTCATAAATGAAGAATGTAATTGCCAAAATGTAAATGAAGTGAAATGAAATGAAATGAAGTGAAATGAAGTGTTAAAATGGAAAAAATGAGAAAAGTGGATTTAATGAGAAGGCCAAACAAGGCCTTATGAAGAATTAGACTTGGGCATCAAATTCGTCTTGTAAAATGCCATTTCTCACATTAGCAAAAAGGGGAAAGAGGGAGAAAGGCTAGGGCACATCCGGTTGGGAGAAAGGGAGAGGGATTTGTGATTTCTTCTCCATGTAATCAAGGGACAAGTTGATCAAGAAGAAGGAGGAAGAAGAAAGGAAAGAGAATCAAGATTTAAGGTATGAAAAACCAAACCCTAACCCCCTTTCTACTTTTTTGTTCGTTTAGTAAACCAAAATGTATGGTATAGTAACATTGTTCTTGGATGGTTTTAGTTCAGTTTGAGGTTGTTTTACATTGTTTTGGATGGTTTGGATTGATTTTGAGGAATGTTGTAAAAAGCAAAATGTTGGGTTTTCAAAGGAAATGCTGTCAAAAATTTGTCAAAATCCCTGTTCTTGTTTTGGCTATAGGTTAAGTTATAATCATCTAAATGAAGTGATTCCAATTGTTAAAGAAACTTATAGATAGAATACCAAATAAGGCATGGCGGTGCAGTGCGTGTGCGGCAAGGCAGGTGGTAGGCAGGCGGTGGCAGGTGCAGGCAGGTAAGGTGGTGTGGTATATATGTGCGACCAGGAGAAAATTGTAGATCTAAGGCTCCCGAATATAGGCTTAAAGGTGAGTTCTGCAGCTACTCATGCTCTATTTCTCGTGTTGTTACGTGTTTTCGCTTATAATCGGAAAGCTCATTCATCCATATTGAAAGATTCAAAATTATGAGCAAAATATACTTCTATATAAATAATTTACTTTGGAGTGAAGTGTATACAAATTGTTATCCTTAAAGTGCCCGTAAATCAAGCCAAAGTGGAGCTAATGTAAGAACAAGATGATTCTCGTTTGCAAATTGAGTAAATGATGTAAAATGCAATAACTTGAGTTTTGGTGATCCAAATTGGATGATTCAAATTGGAAAAGAAACCTTAGAACCATAGCTTCAAATTATTAGAAGGAACAAGTACCAATTTATGGATTTAAGACCCCTGAAATTGAGAATAACAGTAGGTAAATCGAGTACCTAGGCATACCGATCGGCCTGGCATTAAATGCCGCACTTGAGTTTGGGTGATCCAAATGAGAGATAGAGTCCCAATTCTAATAAAAATTAGACTCATAGAGATATAATTTTAGGGTGGGAAGGAACTATAAAGCAAAATATGGCTTATGTGTCCCCAAAACATTTTTCAAGCTTCTCACAGCATTGCAGACATCAACCCTAACCAAAACTCCTAGAATAACCAATTAATACGTGATTGTCATCAGATTCGACAGGGCTAACGAGGAGGAAAACCCGCATTGAAGTCGAGATTCTGAAGATTAGAATCAAAGCGACGATTTTTGGTTTGTTCTCAAACTCTCTCTCTCTCTAGATCTAAAATATTTGAATAATTACGAAATGATTTGAATTTTGGAAATGATTGACAAGAAAGTACATATTGATTTGTGTTTGAAATGATTTGTTTTAAGTGATTTGAGACAATTGATTGTGAAACAAATTTGCATAAGAAATCGTATGAATGTGAAAATGTTCTATTTGGTGAATACAAATGTGTGTATATATATACTCATTGTAAATCAGGTTGAATGATTTGAATGCCCTTAAAAAGAATGTTAACCGTTGAATCAAGTTAAGGATAAATTGGTATATCAATAAGAGTTGAACAAAAATACTATTACGGTATATCGACCAGAGCCCAATGGGACAAGACGCGTAGTGTACACCAACCGAGTACATATTTATATGTATGTATTTTGTAAATTTCTCCTGAATCGTCATTGGAAAAAGGACAAAAGCAATGTTTTATAAACATTTCATGACGGATTTAAAACTGAAATGAAGAGAGAATTAGAGTAGAACCACTACATGAAATGCTTAGCGTGTTGTTTTTATCAACGCGTAGGTACCAAGTAGAAAGTAGCAGGACCAAAGATCACTGAGCACCAGTCACCACACAATGCAGGAGTAAGGCAAATGTTTCATTCCATGCATATCATTCCGTTCATGATATTTTGTAACTATTTTGCATTGAATTCAATGATGTAAAAGTCTTCATGAGAAGAATATATTTTTGACTCATTTTGTTTTGGATATTTATGGAATGTGTTTTAAAGAGAGGTGAAATCTAAGAATATCATTTTGTAAATGTATTTTGAAAAGGCATGGAATGCCAATTTGTATAAATGCGTTATTCAAGAACAGTTATGGGCCCTATTTGAATTAAGGAATGTATATACATTCTTTTATGTCAAAGAATGCGACAGTTCATATCATATACCCATAAATAATTATGTTTTAAATGAATATTAATTATTCATATTAGAAATGGGTATATGAAATGTGTTTAATCGAACAGTTCCTTAAAAGGTAAAGAGAGCGCCATGATGAATGGTATCAGCCTAGGTTTAGAAGGCTTCACAAAAATGATTTTGAAATTTGTTTGTAAATGATTTTGAAATTGTTTATGACATGTATCGCATTTGCATATAAAGGATTATGTGACTCCTGATGCTGATCTATCGGGTTCACAGTCAAGCATGAATACCAAGACCTCCCATAAGGTCGAGGGTGGATCAGAAGCCGCTCAAATAGTCCCGCTAGCGCTGATGGTGGGCAAGCATCCCATGCTCTACCGATGAACGACCAAGGTCAAGCGACAGGAGGTGCTATGGATATCCTCTAGCAGATAGCTCAGGCACTACAAAGAGCAACAAGAACCAAACAGAAGCTTACCACCGATCAGCCATTGAAAGAATGGCAAGGCAAATCAGATTCAGATTTTATGGAAGGAAAGATGATGAGCCTTCTAAGTGACAAAGAATTGGCCCAAGAGGATCGGGCTAATTCTTCGCGCAAATGCATCGCACCTACGTAAGAGAAATTGGTATGTGTGGGATCTCACTCTTCAAGATATTATGCCTATCGCCTGGTGGGTTTCCATGACTAGGATTGCAACTTTCACAAGAGAGTATTACATGGAAATTTTTCTTTGACGAAGTTCAAGAAATGCGATGTGGGTCGTGATTTACTCAACAACATGAGGAGAGAATTCCACAATTTGAGGCAAAGACAGATGAGTGTCACCGAATACCAGAGAGAATTCACTCGATTGAGCAAGTATGCTCTAGAGATACTAGTGACCGAAGAAGAAAAATGCCGCAAGTTTGAAGATGGTTTTAGTGAATTATTATCTGCCTATGCCGCCGTGATTCGCTTGAAGATGACTCCTCAAAATTGTGACACGTGCTCAAAATGTCAAAGAGCCGGCAAAAGGAAAATGAAAGAAAAGAAAGAAGACAAGGTAAGAAAGTTTCTAATAATCAAATTCGTGACAAGAACAAACATGAGTGGGATTCAGAGGACCATCATTGTGGTCAGCCAAGCTACGGGTAGTAAGAGACTATTTTAGCCTCAAGACCGTAAGTTGCTAGCACTGTAGAGGTTCTTCAAGGGGACCTAAGCCCTTTTTGCACACATCGCTGGAGAGGAGACATAGAGGAGAATGTTGGAGATTGACATGTGCTTGTTTGAGTTGTGGATCTAATGAGCACAAGATAAGAGATCGTCTCCAGAAGACGTTTCTTTCACGACTGCACGGGGCTGTGTTCGTTAGCATTAAAAGGCAACAAAGTAGGGTTGCATCACCTAGTGTTCCGAGGCGCGGACTCGTATCGGGAGTGGCAAGATGCTCGGGTGTCTAAACAGGAGCATATGCGATGAAAGCTAGTGAGAAGATACCAATGCCCGTATGTGCTAGCCTGCAATTTTACTATCTTTGGATACTATCAGGTATGCATCGATGTGACCTGTGGTCAACCTGCACACTGGCATGTGTACCGACATACCCAACTCACAGAATTTACCGAGGAGTGAAACCGAGTATGACATCTTGGTGACGAACCCGCTCAGACATAGTGTTATGGTGAATAAGGTGTATAGAGATTACCCCATCAGAATAAAAGAATATGAATTTCTAGGAGATTTGATAGAGTTATCATTTAAAGAATTTGATGTGATATTGGGGATGGATTGGTTATCCCGACACTAAGTGGTAGTTGATTGTAGAATGAAGAGAATAACCTTAAGGACATCGAGTGGCGAGGAAGTGACTTTTATCGGCGAGAGGTCAAATAACCGCTCTAATGTGATATCCACCAGCATCGCTTAAACGATGGTTCGAAAAGCGGTGTAGTTTACTGGGTGTATATGATAGATACAAAAAAGGCGAGCCTAATTTATCGTGATATCCCTACAAGTAGTGACTATCCATATGTGTTTCCTGAGGAGTTGTCGGATCGCTCCATGTGAGAGATTGAGTTTTCAATCGACATCGTTCGGTGCCAATCCTACATCCATTACACCGTACGCAACGGCCCAAAGGGAGTTGCTGAACTGAAGCCTCATTGCAAGAATCATATAAAAGGATTGTCTGGTCCGAAAGGTATCACCATGGGGGAGCCCAAAGGCTCTTTGTCAAGAAGGAAGGATGGGTACACTTCGGCTATGTATTGATTATAGACAACTGAACAAGTTGACAGTAAAGAATAAGTATCTGTTACCCAAGATTGATAATTTATTCGACCAATTGAAAGGTGCAAGTATCTTTTCGAAGATAGATTACAATATGGGTATCATCAGTTGAAGATTAAAGATATAGATGTGCATAAAACGGCGTTTAGAATGCGATATGGACATTACGAGTTCCCTCGTTATGTCAAGCCGTCTAACAAAATGATCTAGCACTTTCATGGACCTAATGAATCCAGTGGTTCTCCAATCGTATGTGGATCGCTTCAGAAGGTTCATGTATCTTACATTCTTATGTGTATCCAAAGGGATTCGGAAAATCACGACACACACCTTCGGGTAGTGTTAGAGACTTTAAGAAAAGAGCAAGAAGGCAAATCAGCAAGTGTGAGTTTTCGCTGAATGGCGTCCTTTCTGCACACCTTGTATCGGGCTAGCGAATTCGAGCGATCCAAGAAAGATAGAGGTGACTGGGCTGAATGGAAACCATCGAAATGTCGTATGCGTGGTTTCAGATTGGCAAAAAGTTACTACGTAAGGTTCGTTAAGGGGTTTTCATGACTCCAGCCCTGGCGACAAGATCGCCCAAAATGTAAAATTTGAGTGGAGTGAAAAGTGTCAAGTAAGTTTTGATAAGTTGAAATGCTTCTTGATCGAGTGTAATTCCGCTCTTACCAACCCACCCACGATAAAGAATATGTGATATTTAACGATGCGCCGTTAAACGTAATTCCTGATGTGTCCTTATGCAAGAGGTAAGGTGATACCTTATGCTTCAAGACAAATAAGCCACATGAAAGAATTACCCTACCCATGATTTGAATCGTCGCTATCAGATTTGCATCAAAATATGGAGACATTATCCGTATGGGGAAAAGTGCTCTATCTACACCGATCACAAGAGTCTTGGGCATTTGCCCTCGCAAAGAGAGCGAAACCTGAGACAACGTGATGGATGGAATTGATCAAGGATTATGATTGTGTGATCACTATCATCCCGCAAAGGCCAATGTAGTAGTAGAAAGTCAAGACAAACACTTCGAAAGGCTAGAATGCTCATTTTTCTACCATCAAACGAGACTAGTAATAGTAGTGCAGAATTAGTAACAAACCTGGATTTGTTGAACCAAAATCAAAGGTACATAAAAGAATGATGAGAGAAAATTTCTTCCATAAATATCGATTGGAGAGGGAAAAGAAACCGAGTATTCAGTGAACGATGATGGATTTGTGTATTATAAAGATCGGGTTTGTGTACCCAATGATAGTGAATTGAAGAAAGTCATTCTAGAAGAGGCACACAATGGATCTTTTGCTATGCATCCAGGTAGCATAAAGATGTATCAAGATTTAAAGGTTTCAGATTGCGGTTCGTAATGAAAAGAGATGTTTTAGGAATTCAGGACCGCGTTTGGTATGTCAAAGTAAAGGCGTAACATCAAGTTCCTTTGGGGTTATTACAACCTATTAGGAATACCGAGTGGAAATGAGACCCAATCACCACAGGATTTTGTGGTCGGGTCGCCATTGATAAGGAGGAAGCACACTAGCTGGGTCGTAGCAGATCGATCGACCAAGTCACCACTTCCTACTAGTGAAACCGACTCATTCACTAATAAGTTGGAAGGTAGCTATACATAAGTGAAATAGTTTGGTTACATGGGATTCCAATGTTGATTATTTCAGATAGAGATTCGAGGTTCACCTCGAGATTTTGGGAAAATTGTAAAAGATGGCCTTGTGCACTCAACTCGACTTCTCAAAGACATTGCCTCCACCCACGCATCGGAACATGGACAATCCGGGAGAGAGTTATTCAGATCTTAGAAGATATGCTAAAGAGTTGTGTGATCGACTATGAGGGTAGTTGGGATAGACACATACCTCTAGTTGAATTTGTGTATAACAACAGTTTCCAGTCGATTATTGGAGTGACACCTTATGAGGCTCTTTATGGAAGGAAATATAGTACACCGTTATGTTGGACCAAATTAAAAGAGAAGAAAGTAATCGGCCCCGATTTGATACAAGAGACCGAAGAAAAAGTGAAAATGATTAGAGACAGATTGAAAGTGACCATCGATAGACAAAAGTCTTACGCCAACTTGAAAAGAAAAGACATTCGATATGAGATCGGCGAGAAAGTATTTTTGAAGGTATCGCCATGGAAGAAAGTGATGAGATTCGGGAAAAAGAGCAAGTTGAGCTCTAGGTTCATTAGGCCATATGAAGTGATTGAAAAAGTGGGTCCAGTGGCATACAGATTGACCTTACCTCCAGAGTTGGAAAAGATCCACAATGTTTTCTATGTTTCGATGTTGAGGAGGTACCGATCATACCCATCGCATGTAGTCTCTTTGGAGACAATTGAGCTTAGACCAGATTTGACCTATGAGGAAGAGCCAGTAGAGATCTTGGCTCGAGAAGTTCAAGACTTGCAGAACAAGCGAATCCCACTAGTCAAAGTGCTGTGGAGAAATCACAAGACCGAGGAAGCCACGTGGGAAAGTGAAGAAGTTATGCAGCATCAATATCTCCAACTATTCAATGAAGGTAATTTCAAGGACGAAATTTTCTTAAGGAGGGGAGAGTTGTAACGCCCTAAAAATAACTCACGCTCAACATGTTTAGGTATAAAAATAAAGTAAAATGAAATTTTCCGTGCACTTAATCCAAGAACTTAAAAATATACAACCCGGAAAATTTATAGGAAGCCAAATAAATTTGGTAAAAATGTCAAATGGGGACCTAAGGGTCATAAATGAAGAATGTAATTTCCAAAATGTAAATGAAGTGAAATGAAATGAAAATGAAAATGAAAGTGAAATGAAGGGTTAAAATGGAAAAAATGAGAAAAGTGATTTAATGAGAAGGCCAAACAAGGCCTTATGAAGAATTAAGACTTAAGACCAAATTTGGTCTTGGAAAATGCCATTTCTCACATTAGCAAAAAAGGGGAAAGAGGGAGAAAGGCTAGGCACATCCCAAGCAGAAAGGGAGGAATGGTGATTTTTCTCCATGTAATCAAGGGACAAGTTGATCAAGAAGAAGGAGGAAGAAGAAAGGAAAGAGAATCAAGATTTAAGGTATGAAAAACCAAACCCTAACCCCCTTTCTACTTGTGTTTAGGTTAAATAAAACCTCAAATGTGGTATAAAAGTGTTCTTTGATGGCTTTAGTTCAGTTTGAGGTTGTTTTGCATTGTTTTGATTGGTTTGGATTGGTTTTGAGGACTGGTTGTAAAAAGAAGAATGTTAGGTTTTCAAATGAAATGATGTCAAAAATTTGTCAAAACCCATGTTCTTGTTTTGGCTATAGGTTAAGTTATAATCATCCAAATGAAGTGATTCAAATTTTTAAAGAACCATAAGAGATAGGGCTACAAATTTATAGAAGGGGCCAGCGGCAAATTGTAGCTCTAAGGCTCCTGAATATGAGCTTAAAGATGAGTTCGGGTAGCTCACGGGTATGCTCTATTTTGGGTGTTGTTATGGTGTTTTGGCCATAAGTTGAGTTTCACTCATCCAAATTGAGTGATTCAAAATTATGGGTAAAATATACTTCCAGGAGAATAATTTACTTGAAGGAAGTGTATGCAAATTGTTACCCCAAAGTTCCCATAAATCTATCAAAGTGGAGTTATGTATAAACAAATCGGACCCGCCTTGCAAATTGAGTAGTCGATGTAAAATGAAATAATCCTCGAGTTTTGGTGATCCAAATTAGATAATTCCAATTGAAGAACCTAGGAACCATAGCTTCAAATGAGTGGAAGGAACCATTACCACCTCTATGGAGTTAAGACCCCGAAATTAAGTGAATAGTAGGTAACGAGTGACTGGCATACCGACCACTTGGCATTAAAATGTCGTAATCCTCGAAGCCTGGGTGATCCAAATGAGATGATTCCAATTCCTAATAAAAATAGACTCATAGAGATATAATTTTCTTAAAGGAAGCATAAGCAAAATATGGCCCATGTGTCCCCAAAAATTTTCAAGTGAAGGAGTATTGGGTAGACATCAACCCTAACCAAAAGTCCTGTATCAACCCGACTATCATGTGATTGTCATCAGACTAATAAAATGACAAGGAGGAAAACCCGCATTGAATCTGAAGATTCGAAGATCGAATCAAGCACGATTGGGTTTGTTCTCAAACCCGCCTCTATATCTAAAATATTTGAATAATTACGAAATGATTTGAATTTCAAACATCGTAGATACAAGAAAGTGCATATCTATTTGTGTTTGAAATGATTTGTTTTAAGTGATTTGAGACAATTTCTCAGGAAACAAATGGTATAAGAAATTGCATGAATGTGAAAATGTTCTATTTGCATACAAATGTGTATATATATATATATATATATACTATTGTAAATTGTATTGAATGATTTTAATGCCCCTAAAAGAATGTTAATCGTTAGAATTCGAGTTAAGGATAAATTGGTATATCTCACAGAGCTGAACAAAATAATCATTGCGGGCGTATCGATCCGTAGAGTCTAATCCGACAAGATTGGTGGCACCAACCGAAAGTACATATTTCTTTCTTTATATATATACCGACATGCAACCGTAGGATTGTAAATTTGATTCGTTATCCCCGTGCAATGAAAGCATAGGTTAAATTCGATAAGGGCAAAAATGATAATGAGATCGAAAAGTGCATGATTTGTGATTTGAATGATTTAGTGCATATGAAATTGCATAACTTGAAATGACCAATGAATTGCAATTGAATGTAAATGAAATGAGATCGAAAAATGTTGTGTGCCTAGTGTTGTGTGCATTCTTATTTCATTGTTTCCAAGTTTGTTCATCATTGCATCTAACTTTGCTTCTATTGCAGTCATACAATTTAGCTCAATTAAACCACTTCCCCTCGCTCCGTCGTCGCCTCCCGAGGCTTCGATGGAGCCTTGTAGCTCGCATTTGGCAAGGCCCCAATCGCCGCCCCGCTCCTCTTACATTTCTTCTTAAAAGCCCCAGCCGAAGAAGATGCATCACACAATTATAGCCTAGAGTAGCATGATAAAAAAATATCCATCCGAGTGGTCAAGTCTATCCCATGCAGCAGGACATCTTGAGTAGCCCCCAATCCTTTCCCATGCATTGTAGAGACTTTCTCATCCTCCCCCCGTTTGAAGACTATAATCTTCCTTCTTTCGTGACGTTGTATCGGGGAGAATCTAATTATAAGCTTCAACCAACTCTTCCTAATTTGTCACTGATCCAACAGGTGGTTGTTTAAAGGACCAAAAGACATATACAAATTTATGACACTATTACCAAAGGACTATTGTCTAGTCCCCAGCAATAATACCATGAAACTTGTTTGTTGTATTTCTTTACAATTATAATGATTAAAAGCGTTTTCTTAAGAGTAGATATAAATTTTCTAGTTTTGATCCATGATTCCGCAAGTGTACAGATCGAACAAGTAATAGCGGATTTAAGTCCAGATATCGATCCTAATCGAGATCTCAAGCACTCTCAATCAACTACCCTCGACTACTCAAGCTCTGTTCTATTTGGACGATACTTGCAATTGATATATCCCTAGCAACCTTTAAAATAATAAAGCAAAGGATATTTAAACTAAGAACAAAATGAAAGCCAATTCTTAAACTAAAATAAAAATAAAAGAAATGTAATCGCATTAGCTTTTAAAGGGATGCATTGAAAATATGCCTATCAGTAGCATCAATCCCGTAGACGACTCAGAATCTCGCTTTAGCGAACCGATTTCGAATCCGTCCAAGGAAAATGGTAATGCCATGTGGATTTCTCCTTAACGACACATTTCATCATCTAATCTTCCCCGCTTCTTCGGGCTATCGTAGGATTAGATAATACTCTAACTGAAGGTTCGTTTCGTATTTTTCTTTTTCTATACTTCATACCTAACATGGATCAGAACCTTAAAGAATCCAAGACATGCTGCGCATGGGTTTACACTATACCGCTTCTCATCTCAAAATTGGAACAATTCATTCTTTCCTTGACATCCTCAAAGTAACACGGACTTAACTCATCGTCGAATCGAGGCGAACTCTCTGCCATTTTAATTGATAAGTCATTCAACTCATTCTTCTGCCAAGTGAAATGAAGATTTATCGATTATAATTCACAGAGTTCTAGCTGGATCCCCAGTTATTAGGTCTCGCATACCCTCGAGAAATCGTTTCAATACTCCTCAGAATGCCTCGTGTCACCCGTAGGGCCTCCGAAATCGTGAGCATGAAACAACTGCAGGCTTACAGTATGTATTAATCGACATTCGATCAACATAAAAATAAACAAAACCAAAGCAAGCCGGGACCAAGACCGGTTCGTGACTCGATAAATTTCAGAAAGATAAATTCTAACAACAAAGTAAATTCAACTAAGCTCGGTTTCTAAATTACTTCATTACACTAACTAGCTCCTCGATCAAAGGAACCATCGGGTAGAACTGAAAATTAGAAGTTCAAATTCCAAAATTTGTTTGGACTTCAAACGAACCAAAGCAAGAATTTGAAGAAAATAAATAAATGTATTCAAAATTTCAACTTCAACAACTAACATCCGTGATCCAAATTCAAATGAAATAATAATCTACTCTTAATCTAATCTAAAATAACAAAGAAACAAAGAAAAGAAACATAAAATTGTAATACACTCTCAGCCTTCTACACCCAGACCCTTCAGCCGCCAAGAGCTACTTTCCTTTCAGAGTACCGCCGCTTATTTATGTGGTTCTCAGCCTGTAATCTTCAACTCTCGATGCACTTCCTCGTGGTTTCAAAATAACCTGGCCCATTTGTTTGTTCATGTCGCACTCCATTTCGTGTCGCGGACCACCATAGCCCTCGACCTCTTTCATCGCCGCGACTCCCACCGCTCGCTTTATGAGCCGCTTCGATGTCGCGATCAATCATACCGCCGCGACTTCACCTTCTCGCATCAGGATCTCAGGTCGCGACTCAATCATACGTCGCGACTCTCGCTTTTCTCGCTCGGCCCCCAGAGTCAAACTTTGAGTCCGGTCGTGGACGGCCTTTATCACCCATTTGATCCGATGTCGCGATCACTAAAATGACGCCAATTCCTTTCCTTAGTAAATTGATGTCGCCATTCACCGAATGACGTCACAATTTCACCTTCTGTATCAGGAGCTCTTCGAGGTCGCGGAAGCTTTTCTTTGTCGCGGACTTGTCTTCGCATCTCGATATGATGTCGCTACGCCAATGATCGCTTACCCTCCATTCTTTGTAGTACCGATGTCACGACTTCACCGGCTGACGTCAGCGACCATAATAGTCGCGCAACATGTCGCGACTCCACCGAATGACGCCGCGACTCTCACCTTCTTTAAATCGATGCCGCGACGGTCAACCGATGTCGCCAATTTACAATACCTGCACGATGTCGCTTAATTAATCTAAGGATGTCGCACATCTCCGATTCTTCATTAATTTACCGCTCCGATTTGGAGTTTCGTGCTGGCACTCTCGTGCGTTCTCTTCGCCATCACAAGGTCGCAACAACAAAGTCCTTTTCTTTCAAAATTAGTTGCAACTTATTTTACTTGAAGCTATTCTGTGGCTTTGTAGACATCTCTTGTCGTGAACCTCATGATGGTATCACGACATCATTTATCTCTTGTGTCATGACATCGCAATGATGTCGCGACATGAACTTCTTCATTCGACCGCTTTAATCCCCGACCAAGTCATTCTCGTCTCAACTCTTCAGTCACGACTTCACTCGCTCACTCTTCGCCTCTTCTTTAAAGCCACTTGTTGATGTCGTGGATTCTGAATCACTGAAACCCGCACTTCTCATCGCGACTTAAATTCCGCCTTTGACTTCGCCTACGTTGTGCTTGATTTCTTATGATTTTTGCTAAAATTTGATTTTCTGCCATTTTCCGCAAATTGGAATTTTATTCACCATCGCCGCCAACAATTCAACGTTATTCTCATTATAAACTCTCGTAAAATGGATTAAAAATCTAATGAGTTGGACTCATCACAGACTCAAACCAAGTTGTCGCCATATTATCTCAATGAGAAAGGAAATAGCCAGAATGATCACTGTTTCACCCCATTTAACTTAATCAGACGTCATCCTCTCATGAATCTTCCCATATTCCTATTAGGGTCTCTGAAGGATGACCAGTAAACTGGTGTTGTTGTACCATGGTGATCAAGGCAACTAATTCAAAATTATCATTTCTATGGTCGATCTGTCTCACAACAGCAGTACTTCGAATATCAGCCTCCAAAAGTCCCAGATAAGTATTAGCTCTGAGGTCTCTCTGCTTCTTCTTCTTCTTCTAGAATATCTTGTAGTCTTCCTTTGATTTATTATAATTCTGTGATTCCGCATCTTTATGATATTCCTCAAATTTCGCGTTCTCTCACCTCGTTGTCTGCAGGTAAAGAAATCGCTTCGATTTTCCTGCATTTCATCGTTTTTCTTCTCCCGAAATAGAAACACACTTAGATCAAATGAAATCTGTGAGAAACAGTTATCTCCATTTAAGCTCATAGAAAATTTTCAATAAATTTCATCACCAATGCCTTTAAAACCTGCTTTTCAGATTACTTCGAAATTTATCAGAAATAAAGAAAGAAAGAAAAATGTCCAAATTTATTGAAATTTATTTTTGATATCCCAACTTTATTATTTTCAATCATGTGTTTACACTTCGATTGAACAGAAATAAAGTTAAGACACCAAAATAAAAAAGTAGAAAAATTGAGACATCATTTATGTAATCAACCCTATATATATATATTAATATAAAAAATTAAGATGCCTATTTACCTATAAACTACAGCAATAGGTAAATCAATGATAAGTAAGAATAAATATTTTTATCTACTGAATAGTTTTGTAAGTAAATAGTTGTTGACCAAATTTTTGACACGACTACCAAAGGCTACCTAAATTCCCCAACAAAGGCGCCAAAAACTTGTTGACCAATTTTTGTATAGACCAAACTATGCAAACAAAGTTATAACTCTGCTATCAAGGACTAAATAAAGTCCCCGACAACGGCGCCAAAAAATTGTTCGACTAAAATGTAATATAGATAGCCCAGTGAACAAACAAGATTATATATAAACAAATTTATGGAATTGCTACCAAGGACTATTATCTAATCCTTTCAAAGAATCTGCCAAAAACTCAGTTGAGATTGAAATGTGATGAAAATATATGTTTGTCCCTTTTGTTTTGTAAATCGGATCCATTAAAGATTTTGATTGGTCTTAATCATCGTGTAAGTGCAATGTATCGTACATGTAACGCCTAAAAATACCTGAATTTTTATAATAAAAATTATTATATTCTAGTATAAATCGAAATGAATGGTATTTTATCTGTTAAATGAATATTGATTAAATGATTATATGGCTAAAAGCCAAATGCAAATATTATATGCTAAATGAGAATTGATTGAGCCCGGAAAATAACCCAAGTGTAAAAAGGGCAAATTTGGAATATGTAAAATGAAGACCTAAGGGTCATATGAAAATAAGTGATATGTCTATGTACAATTAGATGATACGTGAAGGTGCAAATTAAGAGACTAGTAAGTTTTAAGTGAGAAAAATGGAAAATGGATTTTTAAAGAAAGCCAAACAAGGCCTTATGGGATTTAGGGAATAAAAGACCAAAAGTGGTCTATGGGAGCTCATTCTTGAGCAAATCCCATTTTTGGAGAAAGATGGGAGAAAAAGGGGGAGAAGCTAGAGGAAAGAGAGAGATCAGGTTTTTGGTGGCAATCTTTCCCATTTCTTGCTTCTAAGAGATCAAGCAACCTACAAGAGAAGATTTGAGGAGATTCAAGGTAAGAAATCAAACCCTAACTTCATCTTTTGTGATTTTGATTTTGCGGAAAAGCCCTAACTTGGGAAAAAGAGGTTTTTATTGATTCTAACCCATTATTGGAGTGGTTTGGGTGGATTCCATGGTGGGTTTTGATGTAGGATGGATTTGAGGAGGTTTATTAAGAAAGGAGCGAGAGTGGCAAAATCACATTCACAGTAACCCACAGGCTGGTACCTGCATCAAAGTGGGTATCTACCTATCAGGCAGAGAGGGATTGGTACCCATCAAAAATTTGCTTAATGATACCAATCAAAGTACTTGCATTCAATGCTCAGCAACTGCTTTTGTACCCCTCAGACCGTTGTCTCAGATTCATACACCGATTATTTAGACCCTAATAAAGGTTTAATGGGGTTCATATAAGAGCATAATAAGAGAGAAACGTATCGCACTCGCTTGTAAGCATGGTATCGATGACTGTCAACTACTAAGAGTGGAGAATTTAGGCTGACTTACTGTGTGAAGACGTACAACCCGACTCTAGGACTCGGTATCGAAAGAGACAAGGGATCGACACTGTCCTGCTCTCCGCACCAATTCCCATTTCAAGTTCTATTTGGTAGAAAGATATATAGCTCATTTACACCCCGAATTCCAACCCTGGGTGATTTATGTTGATTATTTTACCACCTCGATTTTTCACAATCCTGAGTCTAAAACTCAACTCGGGAGCACCACTGGAAACGTAAATAAACACTACTCCAAAAGTCTCCAAACACAGCCACACACATACTCCATGCAGCACTCTCAATGTGCCCCATGAAACCATACATTCTACACTTGATCAAAATAACATTTGCCACAAAGTTCAAACTAATACTTTACATAAGCCAAATATACACTGATCCACAAAAGATACCAATAAATATACAAAGGTGGAATATCCGTACATAACACCTGGCTGATTCATCAAAACAGAGCGTCAACCACCAACAAGCTGCTGGCATACAAACTTCCCCATCCTCAAAACCCCGCAGTCCCCAACTCATGTCACGCAAATGGTCTCGCAGACTGATCAAGGCGGAGGGAAATAATGGGGTGAGTCCTCTGACAACCAGTGAGTAATCCCATACGTCATGCTCATGCGCCAGCCTGACGATATTATTAATCCAAAATATCTCAAAACACGAAAGATTTTACTCATAACAAAGTCACGGCGAAACACATGAACGCAAATACTACCACCATCCTTCAAACTCCCCATCACAGACTCCTTGGGCTTCACCAAAGGATCATCATTAATTCTCCATCCGCAGTAACAACGCACAAATTGTCGACTTACCACCCTGGATATGCCCACATCCTGAGATTCACATATCACCTTTCTTGACTACAACCCAGGACTAGAATATCATTCCAACCACTACATCAATCCGACTACACGTCATGCCCATGTCATGCTTTAAAACAATTTCGCAAAGCATTCTCAACTATTATTGATATTTAAAACATCAAGTGTACCACATCTAAAGATTTACATATATAAAATATACATTTATATATCATTTGTGGGAAAATCACACAATCAAAGCATGGAATGGGTACAAAATTCCACAAATATCAAACCAAGGCCTATGTCTGTGAGAAGGTTACAAGATCCCCACCTTCTTGATTCAAAATCCACAAGTCTCCTGGGCAAGTCAAAACCACTCAGCTACTCCTAGAAAAGATCCATACCACAAAAGCTTGCAGATCTCTAGCCTCCAACTGTGTCACATGGTGTAAATTAAGCTCAAAGTGGTCTATTACTTTATAACCACCTGAATTCTCACATATATTCTTATAACTTCCAACATAAACCTTGATCCCCAAGTGCACTCTCTTACACTTACTAGATCAATATTTAATGGTCTCCCATATTAGGTAATACAAAATGAAAGTTAGATATTATTAAAATACTTGTACCCTTTTTTTCTGTAAATCTATCTCAAGACCCTTTTTTTTTTTTCTCACTACAATTTTTGACCAGCCATGCTGCTTTTTGTTCAATATGTTCGACCAAAAGTTCCCCTATCTCTAGATTTCCACTGCACTCTTAAATCAAGTCATTCTGACCTCAAAATCAAAAGTTATGGTTTCTACACTCGACCCCGAGAGGTACTTCCAGTGGACAGAATCGCGGCTCCCTCTTTCACCTTTACTTATTCGAAATTATAAAACAAATGAGCCATAGGCCTCTGGCCATCCTTCTTCATGAAGTTACTCCTCTATGTGCGAATTTGAGAAGATCTTGAATCACTCCATTTGATCAATCTAACTCAACTTATGACTCAAAAACAGAACCTTTCCTTAACATGGGTCAGAATCAGACCGACTTCTTCAACCTCTCAAATTCAAGGGTCTTATGGTAGGGTTTAGTTCTTGGCTGCTTCAGAAAATTCAAGGGTTAGTCTTAAGCCCCTCCAACCAGAATCATCCGCTTCCTAGTTCTTTAGGCCAACTTGTCCAAAACACTGTCATGGGGTCAAGGGGAAAAATGGATGAAGACCTCCTCATGTGGTCACACACACAATAACACACGCCATCTTCACAAAACCTGTCTTTACAATTTAGGGTTCCACCAAACGCACCTTTCATCAAATCTAGGTTAGGATGAAATCCCCAACAAACCCTAATAGTAATCCAAAGCTCCATGAAATACAACAAAGGCCTCAAAGATCATGTTTACATACCTTAAGTTGAACTTTTTCCACCAAACCAAGCTTTCCCTTCAGCCTTTCCTCCTTCTCTAGCTTCTAGAACTTTCACTTTTCTAAAATTCCCAGAACTCCTCCACTTCCTAGCAGCAAGCTATTCCATCCAAACCTCAGAAATTGGTTTGTTGGCACATGGCAAGCTCTTCTCATGCACTTGCTACGGTCAAGAGCTCCTACCTGCATATAGCGAGGTGTCATGCCCTACGATGCCACATAGCTCACAAGCATGACTTGCACTTTGCAATTCCCTCTCCACCACTAACAAGTTTTTCAAAGTGGTCCTTCAAGACATACTTAAATACAAACTGAATAAACCACTAACCCACTCTAGACTGTAGATAATTTTGATCCATGATGCCATGGCAAAATGCAATCAATACACTTTTACAAAGTAGACCTCTAATTAAACCAAACCATATGATTTATTTAATCTGCAACTCAATATAAAAATACATTTATAATGTTATCGGTTCCCAGTATCCTTTACTCAATATAAAATAAAAACATATATTAATATACTACATGGCACATTAGACTGAATTATAGTATTCTCTAAATATCATCAAATATCCACGTGGTGCCGCACGCTTTATCCAGGCGAATTCATCATATGTGGAAAATTGACGGAATGTATTATTTGAATTATCTGGTTATGATGGGATTCCAATGAACTAATTGGCAATTGATAGAGTTCAATGCGAATCATATTATCTCAATAATAAACAGTATACTTGAGCCAACCTAATCCGGCCAGAATGTTAATTTTATGTCCAAATGTGAGATTAAATATTGGAATGTGAAATCACATTACTACTGAACGATAAACAGGACGTGATTCACCAACTCGGTCTATCGTGAATGCTGACTCTAGAGTCATATGTGAATCAAACCTAAAAGCGGAAAATGATATTAAAACAGTGTATTATATATGATCTCGGTTACACATGTATATTGTATAAAGACATTGTTTTGATAAATGCATGATTCATATTGAACCTGAATGGAATAGAGAATCAGAGGAACCACTAAGCTACGAAAATGTTTAGTGTATTGTTTTATCAATGCAGTACCGGCGTGAGGAGATCGTGATCAAGCTGACCTAAGGTCGAAGTAGAGTCGTAGTTACTTCGCAGAAAGGCGCTCTATCACATACATCCTCACCATTTTTAAGATGACATTGTTTTTGTAAACACAAAAGGAGTTCAACTCCGAAATTATTTTGTACCTTATATTCGAATATTCTAGAGATAAATGAGGTTGTAAACTGTGATAAAATGTTCATTTTTTGTTAACGATATTTGCAAAGGAATTGCATTGAATTTGTAAATGTTTTTACGGGTTTCCGGTCACTAAAACCGTCTCCGTAAAGATTTGAGAACTTAAAACGCTATATTAATGAAATGTATCGATTAATGGCTTCTACCGGGCATCCCCTGTTTCGATTTCTGATCCGCCACCGGTCGAAGTCAGTTCTGGGTCGCTACACTTAGTGGCATCGAGCATCCCGCATCCTGGCTCCTCAACCCACACCCAAGGCCTAATTCAAGAAGGTGCTAGTACAAGTAATAAAAGTGGATTTTCATTAAATATAGATATTGTTCCCACGAGGATTGAGGATGAACCACAAAATCAACAACCCCATCTACTCAAGATCCTTACTATTTGAACTCCAATATTAAGATGATTGGAAAACGAATAAAATAATACTAAAGTAAATTCATTAGTGTACATAAATATTAATAAGAATAGAGTTGAGAGTTCATCGAGCGAGACAAAGACTGAACATAGATCAATGAATAATTGTCAATTTCCTTCGAATCATTTTGAATCTTAGCTAAGCCATAAGTCGGAAATCAATTTGGCCAAAGATGTATCGCGGGTATAGTCTGATTTCTCCTCAACCATACCTTTCACTAATTAGAGATTCATGTTCATTTCTAATTCATGAATTTAATCAGCTACTTGTAAGATATAATCCTCTTTCTAAGATTTGAGTATTTTTCCTTTTCAGTACTTCATACCCAGATCTAAGGACTAGAGAATTCTTGCCCCCATAGAAAGTATATTGCAAGCCTTCTCCAATTTAGATGGTACCTCATCCTTTAATATTGATGAAATTCTCTATTTCCTTGATTAGATCCTTGCTAACACGAGATCATAATCTTTTCATCAGAGATAGGAGAAACCTCTGATTGATTAAACTGATACTTCATCAGACTATCCTCAAACCATAAGTAAGTTAGTGATTTATCTAAGTAATCTTTGAGAGTTCATTAGCTCCAAAGTATTAGTCTACCATACCCACAAAGAATTGCTCTCAACCCTCAGGATTCTCCATCTCTGTGTCACATAGAGGGCCTCCTAAAAATCATAGCAAGATACAATACTTTGTTTGGGTACACAGTACTAGTACTAGGAACAATTAAGTTCAGAAATAATATCAATCAAATAAATTCAAGAAATCTAACTAAGGCGTTCTTTCACTTTGTGCAAAAATACGATCATCATCGACCCATTCCCAGAGGGAGCTCATCCTTTCAAAACTGGTTCACTCATATCAGTAACTAACTGATCAGGAAAATACACTGAAAGAGTAAACACAATGAAATAAATTTAAACTTAAATTTTCCAACCCATTTTATTCAAAACAGTAATGAAAGAGAAAATTTAATAAGAAATTCCAACTCGAAGCTACACTACAGTTCATTACTCAACTCCAGAAAATCAAAAGAAAACTAACTAAAGACTACGCTCAAACTATATCTACTAAAAAGGAAATAAAAGGAAAATAAAGAAAAAAATAAAAGAAAAATAATATACATAAAGTCTTTAACCACCTGTAAGTCCGCTGGATTTGCAAAGCTAATGCGACACGCCCTAGATGCGCCTATTTGGCGACTTTCCAATGTCATCGCACTTCAATAATCATACAGGGACGCATTCGCTCTAATTCGTGCAGTGTTCGAATCAACAAATTTATAAACCAGATTCCTACATCGACGAAAGCAAAGCTAACATAAGATAAAGGCTCTAAGGTCGAACACGTTGATTGGTTTTCTTCGTGAGAGAAGAGCTACAGCAGATTGAAAATGGTGTTTTCTCGCCGATTTATGTGGGTGTAGAAAACAAATGTGTGTGAAATGGTCAGAAACTAAAATAGGTGATGTAAAAAGCAAAAGAGTAAATCCTTAAAGTCTTCGGGGCCACCTGGGCTTAGGGGGTTCTGTGTTAACCAACATGTACTCAGTCTATATCCTCAAGTCAGGGAGCAGCTTAGACATATAGTCATTTCCCGAACCGGATCTTCATTTAGCTTTAAAACCTAAACCCTAAGAGTTTTCCTTTTGAAAGATGGCATTTCATTAGGCAAAAATGTCCCTAGCAGTGAAAACACATCTCAAAAACACTACCCCACGATAACTAATAGGAGACAACTAACTGAGCCTCAGTGGATCTAGTGAAAGTATCCACTGAACCCAAAAAGCTTGCCAAATACACATTAAAGAGAGCATGCTTAAGAGATTTTAACCTATGGTGAGAACAGGGGCACAAATACCCTAAAACATAAACATGAAGAGCATGAGAACATGCAACTAAGCCTAAAAGCAACACCCAGTGGCCTTCCCCTTCAAGGATCAAGGGCCCTTAGCCAAGCATCCCTTGATTTGTCATCATCAAGGGGTGTTTGGCAACCAAGAAATGCAAGAGCGAAGGAGGCAGTTAAGAGAAAATCACCAACATCGCAGCAGAGGAAGTCGCTTGAAATGGATTGAACAATGCCAAATAGTTGATTTGATTACAAGCATGGCTGAACTTATAAAGGCTCAGTAAAAGGAAATTACAAACATGTGCTAAAGAATCAAAATTACATAAGGGCAAATCCTGTATTAAACCACCAACAAGCGGGTCGTGCGCCAGAGACGTGAGTCACAGTGTGAGGTCGGTGGCATCCGCGAATTTCACAGGTTGCGAAATTTCTCGCAACCCACAATTCTCCTCCCAGATGCCAAATTTTGCAACCCCCAAAATTTCGCCAATTACCCTCCAGTCCCAATTGATTTGCTCAAATTTCTTTAGATTTGATCATGAGTCTCGACCGGCCAGTTCAACGTGTTTGGAGTCAAATTGAAGAAATATAAGGTATTTGACTTGCAAAATCCATCGAAATAGCTACAAGATGATTATATCAAGTCTGCACTAATATGTCAATCGGGAAGTCATTGAAGTCGATTAGTACACAAAAAGCGCATAAAACCTGCTATAAACAAGGCTCAATATTGCAATTTTTGGGTACTAATCAGTGGATCCCCAAAATTCTGGCCCAAATTGGTCACTCTATCGCGACATGTAAAGTTCCGCCGCAAATGTATTTTCGCCTGCGCGGCTCTCAGCCGCAGGACATGCGCTTTTCTATCGCAACCTCGTTTCTGTGCTTTTCTCGATTCCTCGTCTGCGGATACTTTGATAATGTCACTTACGTAATTTTGATGCAACCGTCTTATTCTTGCCACAATAGGAATGTCTTGTGTCGCGACACCAAATTTGTTACAACCATTTCTTTTTACACTCCTGCCTCTAGAAACTGTCGCGACAAGCATTTTTCTTTTCATCTTGTCTACTCTGTCGCGATAGAATTTCTTTGGTTTCTTCACAATTTCTGTTGCGAAAGAATTTTCTTTTGTCGCGATAGGATTTCTTTTCTGGTCCTTGTTGTTAGCTAAGTCAGTTAAGGTAACATAAAGATCTGGCTGCGAGCGATACTCGACTCGCCAGTATCCTACTCCACTCGCTACTTAATCGATTTTCTTCTATCGTGAAAAAATTTTATCACTCTCTAGCTTTTATTGTCACGACAGAAAACTTCTTTGTCGCGACAAAGATTCTACCTTTAATTCTTTACTATGTCGCATCATGAATTTCTTTGTCGCCATTCCTCTTATGCTTCTTAATTTCATTACACGTAGAATTCACTTCCCTTATGTTTGCTTTCTCACGACATAAATAATCTTTTGTCGTGACGTAGATTTTGTTGCTCTTTTGTTGCGAATTTTTAAATGTAATGTCGTGATTAGATTTTCTTCTGCGACATAAATTCTTCCTGAAGGTCGAAGGTCAAAACTTTGGTCGCAAATATAAAAACACTTGTCTCAAATGACTAGGTTTGTATTCTTTTCCATTTTCTTGGCTTCATGACAGAGTCAGTTTTCTTGGTCGTGACAGAAGTTCATCTATTAATTCGTACTTTATATCATGACAGATGATTTGTCACATTGAAGTTCCTTTTGCCATTTTATTTGATCATTGCCGACAGTTATGTGCTCGTGGACAATCTTCTTCATTCTTCTTTAGCAATGTCGTGACATAGAACCTCTTGTCGCAATGTAGATTCTATTTCGCCAAAGTTTAGCTCGACTTCATGCTTAAGTACATATAGTCGCTGGCTACGACATAGTTTTTTTGGTTTGCTTGAAATTCTGTCGCGATAGATAAAAACTATGTCACGACAGAGAATGCTACAATTTCCACTTTTTTTACTTCTTTTTTGCTATAATTATCTCCTTTTCAATTAACACTAGCAAAACACAAGTTAGTGAATATTCCATAATTTGGCATAAAAATATATCTGAAACAGTTAAAAACATGCCAAAAAAATGGATTAACAATAGATGAGTTTAAGACTCATCAATAGTAATAGGTATGTTGTAGGTAAGTTATCGCTAATATCTTCCACAAAAAGTTGGCGCTCTATTTACCGACTGAATAGTTTTATAGGTAAATATTAGTAGGTAAATTATAGGTAAGTTGTCGCTAATATCTCCCGCCAAAAATTGGCATTGTATTCACTGACTAAATAGTTTTGTAGGTAAATAATAGTAGGTAAATTGTAGGTAATCTATAGGTAAACTACTGAAAATTAATTCTTGCCAATTTAGTAGGTAATCTATCGGTAAACCCTTATTTTTACCTACAAAATTGTATCAGTAGATAAATTGTCAAACTCTTGTAGTGATCTATAGAGATAGATTAAGAAGGTTGCTTGGTCTTTCATAGTATACATACATAACTTAGATGCTAAAGAGGTTTATCATGGAGAAATCCAAGAGAGGAAACATTCCTATGTCACATGGGATAACGCTCTCGAAATCCACGTGTCCAAAGACACAAGATGAGAGGACACACATGACTATAATTCCATATGCTTCGGCTATAGGATCAATCATGTATGATATGTTATGTACTAGACCTGACATATCATATGCTCTACGGGTCAAGAGCAGATACCAAATGGACCAAGTAAAATAATATTAGGTAGTCACAAATAATATCCTCAAGTACTACATGACTAAGGATGTATTCTCGACGGGATGGAGATAGTTAATGGACTGCAAGATGCCAACTAATAATCTGATAGAGATGACTACAAAACTCAATCAAGCTAAATGTTCACATTGAACAGTGGCACAGTGAGTTGGAAGAGTTCCAAATAGAAGATGACTATGGATTCTATAATTGAATTAGAGTACATAGTTGCTTTCGATGGCAACTTAGGAAGTTGTTTCGATAAGGTAGTTCATTTATGAACTAGGTGTTGGGATTTTTCCGGGGTTGCAAATCATACAAAGCACAACGAAATACAAAAAAAATTACAAAAAAAAGCTCATCCATGGATCGTCTTGAATCATCAAAGTCGAATAACCAAGCCATAGGGTGTTTAGAAACTATTACCTTTGTAGTTTCCGGCCTCCTTTGATGTAGATAATGCTTCCTTTGGAGAAGATGCGTAGCAAACCACAAGTGTCTATGCAGCACCCTCAATGGTGACCCACACTACAAAGGTTAGAGAAGAAAACCTCAGTGAGACTTCGCGCTTATCTACGCCGTTTCAAGATCGTGTTCTTCGAGAAGGTCGGAGGAGATGAGAGAAACGCTTATTCTCCAAGATGTGAATGATCTGCCTTTATTAGGTCCAAATGTTTGTTTAAATATGTCAAACACACTTATAAAGGACCATAGTACCCCCTCATTAAAGAGTGGGGTTTCCGCATGCATCCCTATGTGCATGTAATGCATCCTCAATGGTTTTAGCCTAAGAATGAGCCCAATGACCTATACGGTCATCCAAACGACCCTGATTCTCCAACCCTAAATGGTCTAACTCCTACATTATTCTTCACCCGATCTCATCCAACATTATATCTCACCCTCGATCCCATCCAAGACTATTTTATTCCTTCTTCAGACCTTCTAAGTGTGGGACCCAATAGGTTTCCAATTATGTTGACCACTAGAATCAACCCTTTGATTCAAGCAAGTCAAGAGCAGTATCCAGAAACACATCATGACCCCTAATTGACCGAACGAGTCAAGGGTTTGACTACGAACCTTTCCATATGCAATATATTGTGCAATGCTATCCTTTCACTCCATATTATACCCAACTTGGTTCGGAGCATGGACTATGCATCTGCTCCCACTAGATGAACTAGTCCAAGTGTATTTATCTTGTCTCCAAGATCCATAACTCACAAAGCATGCCATTGAAGACTCTTCTTCAAGACATGATTACTCTGGCCAGAGATTCCGAGTAATGATCTCTACAAGATGGCTTGTGCAGCACCCTCCTCCTTCTATCGTGGAGCTGCGAATCCTTTAGGTCAGTTTCCTCACCACCTTCGAACTTCGCAAGCTATACCCAATCATCACCCTGCTAGTAACCTCTCCTGAGGCAAGAAGGATTGAAGGTCAGCATAGAATTAGTATCCAAGATGTACCATCGAAAGCACCTCAAGTCTAAGGATACTTGCACCATTGCGATGAGACTATCATTAATGTTAAGAATAGATAATGTAACGCCCAAAATACCCCTAGAATTTTATACAATTTTATTATATATTCCCGGGTATGAATCGAAAGCCAAACTCTGGTTTTTCCTAAAAAAATTGATAAATTAACAAATTGTAAAATTTAGTAAACCCGAAATTGGTGACACTAGAACAAGGATAAACTAGAATTGCATAAGGGATAAGTAAAATCATAAAATATAGACGGGCCACAATAGAATTAAAACAAGTTGATTTGCAAAATTAAAAGAGTGAAGGACTTAATTGCAATATAGAGAATTATGGGAGTATAAAAGGAGTGTGGAGACAAACACAATTCACTTGTCTCATTTTTGGCTAGGGCAAAAACGTATGAGATGAGGAGGGAGAAAACAAGAGGAAGAAGAGGAAGAAGAAGGAGAAGGAGAGGAAGACCAAAACCAAGGTATGTCTATTTTGAGCATGGGTATTCTTTTGAATTCTTAAGGTCGGGTATAGAGATTAGTTGCTCGTCTGGGGTTTTGTGGAAAAGATCACAAACCCTTAAATTGTTAGAGGCGAGAGAGTAAAAACCTCAAAATGGTAGAAAATAAACATGGAATCATCAAAATTATATGATGTTTAGAAGAATTGATGGACCATGCGAATTCAGGATTTTTACCGTGGTTTTGTGGTATGAGGTTCCAAACCACCAATACAAGTATTTTGAAGTTGCTTGATGATTTCCATGTGATGATTTTTGAGGAATTAAAGGAATGGGAAGTAATATAAGGAGAATTGGTATCAAAAGTGGCAAAAGAAGCAACCGACACTAACATGTATCGGTATTGTGCAATGTGGGTGTACACCTGTATTAATTCACCGTAGGCCAACATGTACCGGTACATTCCAAATATACCAGAGACATGCCAATTGGGGACAGTAACATGTAACCAGACAGTCCAAGGTGTAAATTTATTAATATCGGGTTACTAATATCCAATCGATGGAACATAAACGCAGCTGAATTTAAAATTTTTATCCCTTAACTCCACCAAGGATCATACATGCTTTCATAAAAACCGAAGGAAGAGTAAACTAAACTAATTCTCAGATCGATTTGTCAAGCCTTCAAAGTCTGCGCCTGGTTTATTCAGCATCTTCAAAGGTGTTGCTCTTCGAAAAGCGACTCACTCTACAAGTATCCACACACGAACAAATAATGAACGATCTTTATTAATGCTAGTTCAGTTCGCCTCTCGAAACGAAATTGGGGGTCTCTCTCGCTTTGGTCGTTTCCTTTTGCAGTAAAGCATTTACCACTCACGAATATATATGTCTCACCAACTGAATCTGTCGTGGATGTCAAATTCTATAGCCATATGTGAAATCACAAACCGAAAAGCGAAACAATGGTATTGAAAAGGGTATTTGTATAAGTATCTTTTACATTGCACAGATATTGTATAAAGGCATTATTTTGATAAATGCATGATTTATATGGAACGAAAATGAATACGTAATCAGATAGAACCACTAAGCATGAAAATGCTTAGCGATTGTTTTTATCACGTAGGTACCGAGTGATGTATACATTGAAGCAAGACCCAAGATCGAGGTTCCATTCATAGAGAAGGAATTACTGAGTATGCTCACATATGCATTACTTCATTTCTTTCGAACATCGATATTTTCAGAAATGCTTTGAACTCTAAATCGCATTTTTGTAAAATGTATTTTGCTAAATGTAAGTGTTATGAGTCTTCAATGTGTAAATGTTGATGGGCTTGCCCAAAATGAAATGCTTTCGCGAAATTACAAAATCTAAAATGAATAACACAAGCCAAATGTTTTGATAAGATAATTGAAAATGTCGAGTAAACCTGCCCGGCCGATTCACACCTAAGTCAAGCTCCGGGGATCTCAGGTCACGACACTTTGAAAACTAAAATTTAATCTAGAAACGATAACTAAAAGGATTTGATTAATGACTTCAACCAAGGTCCCTGGTTCTACTCGAATCCGCCAACCGGTGTGAGCCGCTCGAGGGTCACACGCATAATCCATATGATTGTCTCTTAGAGGGTTTCCGATGAACTTAGCTACTCTTAGCAAGCATCCACATGTAAACTCCAATCATCACGATGATCACAAAGCTATGATCATTTGCTTGATCATAATACAAGTGAGTACAACATGTAAGTATCCTGTCTCAATCAATGTCCAATTTTGTTGATCCTATGAATAGGGATAGTTTATATACTACATAATTACACATAATAGGAATCTCATTATCATGATCACAATCATGATTACCTTTATTCTATGTAATGTATCATGGACTTCATTAATTTGATTTAAGATCGCTATCAATTCATATATTAAATGAACATCAAAGAAATGAAGATGTGTCTATTATAAATGAATATAAGATGTACAATAAGTGCTAAAGGTGATGGCCTTTAGAGCACTTCTCTAACACTAGGAGTGGTCCCTAGCATTGTTGATCTAATATTATTGTATTAAGATAACAATGGAGCCATTGCAAAAGCAAAAGGAACCACGGTCTCATAAAAGTTCCAAACGGTACTGTGGTGATACCATCCGACGGAGAAATCTTCGTGATTAAGGGATGTTGCTGTGAGAAATGTCCATTGATCATAATGTGTTTGATCTCTTGGTTAAGCCTTTTCCCGAGAAGAAGTATGATTCACATCTACTTGCCTAAGGTATGAGATACAAAGGTGATTGACTTTAGATCGAGTGGAAGAATGTTAGAGAAGTACTCTAAAGGCAATCGCCCTTAGCACTTGTTGTACGTCTTAGGTTTCTTTTAAAGGCGTCTTCATTAATTTGATATTCATACATTGAATTGATATAGATCTTTAATCGAATTAATGTAGGGCATGATGCATAACATAGAATGAAGGAAATCGTGATGAGATCATGATAATAAGATTCCTATCATGTGCAATTATGTTAATATCTAAATTATCCCTAGTCATAGAATTAACAAGACTGGACATTGTTAATCCGGATAGACTAGTACATGTCATACTCCTTGATTGGATCAAGCAGTGGATCTTATAAATTGTGATCATGAGTTGATTAAAGTTGACATGTGGATGCTTCTAAGAGTAGTTAGGTACATTAGAGACCTACTATGAGACAATCATATGAATTATCTATTTAAATGTAGATGATTGTCTCATCATAGAAATTGTGCATGTATCCTTAGACTTGAGGTGCTCAAGGATATCTTGATGTCGATTCGCATTGACCTTAATCCTACAGTTATTCTCGAGGTCACCTCAAGGATAGCCTGCATAGCTGAGGCATTCTAAGTTGCAATTAGGTAGCCAACAAAGGATTTTCCACTCCCAATAGAGGGAGAGTATACCTATGGCCTCTTATCGGGATTATTACTCGAGAATCTCTGGCCATAGAGGAAATGACGAAGAGTGTCTTCAGATGCATAACTTATGAGAGTCCGAGGATAATATCTAATATCACTTGGGCTAGATGTGGCATAGCCAGCCTAGTGGGAGTTACACTTTGTCCATGCTCTGAACCGAGTGGGGTATAGTTTGGTGAAAGGATGAATTGCATGGTAATTGTCTATGGAAGGGCTAGCAGTCAAACCACTGCCTCTCCGATCAATTGGGGGTCATGATGTGTTGCTAGACACCGCTCATGACTTGCTTGATTCAATAGTTGAATCAAGTGGCCAATATAACAGGTAACCTAATGGGTCACACACTTAGAAGAGTATGGGGTTGATGTAAAACGGATTTAAATATGATCCAAATACGAGGGAGATCAATATCGAAAATGGAATGTCACGAGATTAGTGGAATCCCAGGTTTGAAGGCCCTCACTAAGAGAGAGTGCAGGCTTGGGCTTGTTCATGGGCTTAAGGCCTATGAGGGAACACACCATAATGCATAGGGATGCGTGTAGCCTATCATCTCTTAAAGAGGGACACATTAGATATTTTCATGAGCTAGGGTTTTCCTATAAAAGGACCTTTATGGAAAACCCTAACAAGACTAAGCCATTTTGATCACTCCTCTCATGAAGGGTGTCCACGAGAGATAGAGAGAGTATTCTTTAAGAACAACCTCTGTGAGACGGCCAGCTTCCCTCTTCGGGATTGAGACTTAGCAAGCACCGAGACTCTTTCTCGGCACCATTTCTCGAGGTTACTCCGCTCCACTCTTCAGTGGATTCTTTTTGAGGTAGAACCCAGACTCGTTCACTTTGGTCTTTGTTGCCCCGGCCATTGGATTGATTTTTGAAACTGACACAAGATAATCTCGCACTTCCTCGCTCGAACTGCATTTGATGGCTCAAGCGGGTCCCTAGAGCGGGTTTCAGGTTTCGGGTTACGCGTAATATCCAACTGACCGAATATAAATGCAACGATTTAAAATTTTTATCCCACCCACCAAGGATCACATAAGCCATAAAAACCAAGGAAGGGTAAATCAAACTTACTCCTTGTGATTGATTCACAAGCCTTCAAAGTCTCGCCTTGGTTTATTCGATCTTCAAAGGTGCCACTCTTCGGTGCCGACTCACCCTCTACAAGTATCCACACACGAACAAATAATTAACGATCTTTTTGAATGCTACTCATGTTCGTCTTTCTCAAACGAAATTAGGTTTTTCTTTTCTTTCTCCCGCTTTTGGTTGTTCTTTAGAGTAAAAGACGAGACTACTACAAAATATATATGTCTCATATATATATATCTATATAAGTCCGTTAGTATTAAGTTTCTCAAAACTAATTTTATATTATTATATATTTAAACTCTTTAAATAATAACAATTTAAATTCACAAAACATAACCGTTTCAAAACATAACCGTTTAATAAATTCTTAAACTTTCTCTCAAAATTAAATTGAATTTTAAATAACAATTTAAATTACAAAACATAACCGCTTTCACAAATTTAAACTTTCAAAATTAAATTCGAATTTAAATAACAATTTAAATTCACAAACATAACCGTTCAAGATTAGTAAACTGCTTTCACAAATTTAAAACTTTCCTAAATTAAATTCGAATTTAAATAACAATTAATTGTGTTATTTGTAAATAAAATAATCTCATCATTTTAAATTACTACATGTTGAAAAACCATAACCGCGTATACTGCTCTAATAAAAGTCGACCATAGGTTCAATTAATATCGACAAGAGGCCTAAATCACATTTTGATCCTACAAGTCATAAGCGCCCCAGCAAGACATTATGACTACCCAAGTTAAATGAAAGCTCATGATCCGAGACAACCTTAATATAGCTAATGACATAATCCTTGTCTCATGATATCTCGATAGAATATAAGGCGTATGGACAAAATCAACCTTATATCGCTCTATCTTTGATTACCTCGAAACCCAATTAGACTGGACTAAACAAATGACATTGATCTCCATCAATCCACATTCGGTGCCACGCCCACGTGATTTCCCGCCCCAATCATCGAGTGACCCGTAGATATCTCTCTTATAATAAAGAGGGACAAATTCCATTTTAATCGCTCATATCTCACTACATAATTTCTTATTATGTTCAAGTATAACTTTATAGTCATCCGATTAAAGACAACGCTTGATTATATCAAACACAATATTCCTTATGTCGAGAACCAGGTCAAAGGATTTAATGACACAACTATTAGAGATTAACTTTATGACTTTCGTCCATGTATTAATCTCAAGACGGGGTTCCGTCTTAATACTTGTTCTCAAATAAATAGATATAAATTTGATTCAGATCTCATACATGATATTATTCATCCCATGAATATCAATCAAACTTTATGCTCAATCTTAATTCATTGTTAATTCTGTATCAATAACCGATTAGTAACATTAGAAACAATTAATAATATTATTAAAGGACATTATATATAATAAACATGCAAATCATCATAATAATTAATCTCATAAATAGTCAAAATACCATGTCCATACACAGCCCGAGCACTATTAGCTATCAATCTCCCCACTTCAAGGCTGTGCCCATCTATCAATGTATCTAATACCTATGAACCTAAAGATGATGATTTATGTTATGAAAGTAACAAACTATTGTCGAAGAACACTTCCTATAGCATAAAAATTTACGATCTCGATAGAGCACGCCATATTCCGAGAGATATGGGATTTCTTGCGGATCGATAACTATGATATGTATTGTTAAGTGGATCTGAAATGAACCTACTACCTATCAAGAGGCTATGTTGGATCCGCACTCGAAATGGTTAGAGGCCATGAAAATCAAAATTCAATCCATGTATGATAATCGTATGGACTCGATCGACCCACCAAGGTACAAAGACCATTGGTGCAAATGGGTTTTTAAAAAGAAAATCGATACGGGATGCGGTAAAAGTGCATACGCTTACAAAGGCGTTAGTCGCAAAGGTTTCCAAACAAACTCATGGTATATACTATGATGAAACTTTTTTTCACCTCGTAGCTATGCTTAAGTCTATCGTGTAATTCTATTGTCATCGCCGCATATCATGATTATGAGATTTGGCAAATGGATGTTGGTGATTGCGCTTCTTAATGGAAACTTACTGAGGATGTGTACATGACACAACCTCGAGGGTTTGCATAACCTAAGAATTTTAAAGTATGCAAGCTCTAAAGATCCATGAGGTTTGAAGTGTGCCTCTTTGAGTCGTAACCTTGTTTTGATGAATCGCCAAAGGGTTTGGATTTGTCAAAAATGAAGATGAGCCTTGTGTTTATAAGAAAATTCATGGAGCGCAATTTGCATTGTCTTATATGCTGATGACATTTTACTCATTAGAATGATATCCTACTTCGTATAATGTAAAGTCTTGGTTGTGAAGTGTTTTGAATGAAAGACTTTGTGCTAGTTTTTCGCTATATCCTGGATAAAGATCTATAGAGATAGCATCTAAGAGGCTGATCGTCTAAGTCAAAAGTACTTACATAGACAAAGCACTAAACGATTCAAAGATGCAAGATTCCAAGAGAGGATACTCTGCTTTCCATGTCTCATGGTATTACTTTAGCAAACTTTGTCCTAACACTAAAGATGAGTGAGCGATGAGTAAGACTCCTTATGCCCTCAAAGAATGATTCATCATGGCGTCAGTGTCGTACCAGACTGCATGTATCTTATGCTTTGCTATTAACGAGTATACCTACCGATCCCACGAGAGTCATCGATTTACCGTCAAGAACATTCTGGCATTCCAGAAGGTCTAAAGATATGTTCTTGGTGGTATGGCTGATCGAAGATGATCTCGTTGTAAAATGGTTACACAGATGCAAGCCTTAATCCGACAAAGATGATTTACGATCGCAAATAGATATGTGTTAAGATATGCGTAGTTCCAACATATGATAATGTCGTCGATCCATCGATCAAGCCTCTACCACAAGCAAAGCATGATCACATGCTAGGTTCATAGGTATTGTGATATGGTCGATGACCAAGCCTACAAGAAGTGGGAGATTGTTAGTAATGCTGTTTCAGCCTATCAGATGGACATGGTATTTAATTATTTATGAGAATTAATTATTACAGGATGATTGCATGTTTATTATATATATAATAACTTAATAATAAGATAATTATTCTAAATGTCCCCATCTGCTATTGAGGGGAATAACAATGAATTAAGATTAGTATAAAGTTTGGATTGATATTCATGAGACGCACATGCATAGAGAGATACAAATCAAATTTATATTCATTCGCTGAGAACAAATATCGACGCACCCGGCCTTGAGATTAATACATGGACCAAAGTCAGCTTATTTGAAACTTGACGTTTTACATAAGCTTCACAACCCCAAATCTTAAGAAAAGACAAATCGGCGACTACCCACATCTCATACGGTGTCTTTTTCAACCGCTGACGGAACTCGATGAAGTGTGAACGCAGTCATTTCTAAGTGCATAACCCCAAAAGGTAAATGGAAGACTGGCTGACTCATCATAGATCGAACCATATCTAATAAAGTTCACCTCCTCTCGCATACACACCATTCCATTGTGGTGTTCCAGGGGGAGAGTTAATTGTGAAATGATTCCACAAGTTCTAAGATGGTCATCAAATTCCCGCTCAAATATTCGCCACCTCGATCAAATCGAAGTGCTCGATTGTCTTGCTGTTGGTTTTCAGACTTCATTTTGAAAAGATTTGAACATTTCAAATGATTCGCATTTATGTCTCATCAAGTAGACATAACCATAACCGCCCGGGGTCACAAGAATGTAATGAAGTACTCTCAGAATCTCCTCTAGCATCTGAACTTAATGGTCCACATACATCCGTATGTACGAGATCCAATAATTCATCACTCTTCACCGTGTCCAAGCAGCGGGATCCTTTGTCATTCCGGCAATCTAATAGACAAGATTCACATATATCATATGATTCAAAATCAAATGAATTCAAAAGTCCAACTTGATGGAGTTTTGAGATGCGTTTCTCATATATATGACTAAGGCGACAATGCCAAAGATAGGTTGAATTTAAATCATTGGATTTAAATTTCTTAGTAGTTATGTTATAAACATGAGAATTGTTGGATTTTTGAAGGTTCATAACATAAAGACCATCCTATAAATAGGCATTTGCATAGAACATGTCTTTATGAAAATGGAGCAATGGCTATTCTTAATATTAAAAGAAAACCATCATTATCTAAACAAGAAATCGAATAATATTCCTACACATTGTAGAACATAATAGCAATTGTCCAAAATCCTCAACAAAAGCCCACCTGGCAAAGTAAGTTCATAACTTCCTACACCCAAAGCAAAGAACTTTGCTCCATCGCTTCACTGCATCAACTTCGCCTTCTTCATTGTCTACCTCGAGTCCTCGTGACATTTGTCAAACGTGAGATCCACATCCAAAGATCTAGCCACCCGGGAACTAAAAGGAGAAAAATTAATCAGATAACATAAATACCGAAGAACTAGTCTCACCCGCCTTCTTCTCTTCTCTTTAGATCCTCTACAATTTGTACTTCTCTTCCAATGACCGTGTTCATTGCAAAAGAAACAAACACTATTCCTCCTCGGGGTTTCTTGCAAATTTGTCTTCGCCTGGTCTGGTCGAGCATCGACTCTTCCTTCGCTCTCACTTTGCCCTTACCCTTGCCCTTGCCCTTGTTCTGAAGGCCCTATTTGAACCATCAAACACGCTGTGCTTGGATTTAATATTCGCTCGTCTGGCTTAAGCATCGTATGCATCGTGAGATAGATTTGTCCATTCATTCATATGTTATAGTCATGACAATTAAATATAACTATCAGAAGTGAATTCGTGGATCAAAATCGCTTGCCAACTCTCGCTCAATGGAAACTAGTTTCATCAAGGTGCTCAATATAGCCTTCATTTTGTGAACACGAAAGCACTAACTCCAGCACCTCGTAGCCCATCTCGCAAGAATGCAAAGTATTCTCGTAGTCTCATATACCTTTCGCCTTGCTTGTTGCTAGAACATTTCCTTAAGATTGAAGATCATATCATAAGCTTCCTCATATTTTCCAGATCCTTCCTCAAGTTCAAAACTCATGGTAGCTAGCATCAAGCATGCAACATTAATAGAGTCATTATGACAAGTTTTTCATAAGCATTCTTTCACTTTAAGAGCATTATCACTGTTCTTCAGGGAGAGGTTCATCCAGACATAAAGCTTCCTTTCTGCTTCGAGAACAATTCTCAAATTTCAAACCGCCAAGGAAGTTAGTCCCAAAGAAGTTTATCCTTCTCAAGGACTGGATCGCAAGGACATAGAGAATCATTGCTGTTATTGTCACATCTACAATGAATTGCAGAAGTCTCGATAAGTATTTCGATGAGGAAAAATTCTCACTAAATTAACAACCCTCAAGAATAATCATATTAATCTAGTGAGCTAAGATCCATATGCTCTTTACTCAAGTAACTTTAAGTCGCCTTTGGTATGACACTAAATTAAGTTATTTAGGTAGGTAACTCTACCAATTACATCTCATGCAATCCTGGGGATATTATGGATTTTACATCATATGTCCCAAGATGTTTAAACCCCATCTAATGCCATTAGTCTGCCTCTGTAAAATTAAATTTTCTATTGATCTACTGGCTAGCTCTTTTTGAATAAGTCGAAAGCCATCAAAATCACATTAAAATGTAAAGATATTATGTAATCTCGTCATATGTATTTATTTTTCAGACCAATTATAAACAATCACTCGATAAATCGTAATTGATATATGAATTCACCATGTATTAATCTAATTAAGACAAAGCTGACCATATAAACATGCTATTAAACACTTTAATGGCAATATCCCATTCTGATTCTTAATCATATTAATCAATCCTTTAGGCCTGATTCACCACTAATACCTTAACAAAACCTATTAACTATGTCGTTTGCACACAAACCAATATCACATATATTCAAAAACGCAAATCATGCCGTAATCATATACATCACATACATACGATCAAACATATGGCATTATCGATTTTTATGAAACACAGTGGCTCGATACCACCGCTGGTTACGTGCACATCCAATCCGATTGGGAATATAAATGCAAATGGGATTTAAAAAAATTTTTATCCCTTAACCCAATTATGATCATATGCTTCATAAACCGTAAGGAAGTGGTAAATGAAACTTACCTCTCAGATTGATTCACAAGCCTTCAAAGTCTGTAGCCCGCTTATTTGATCTTCAAAGGTGCTAGCCTTCTCGCAAAGCGACCACCCTCTACAAGTATCCACACACCGAACAAATAATTAACGACTTTTGAATGCTAGTTCAAAGTCTGCCTTCTCAAAACGAAATTAAGGTTTTTCTTTCTTCTCAAGCTGGGTTGTTCTGTGAGTAAAAGACGACTAGCTACAAAATATATATGTCCATATATATATATCTATATAAGTCCGCTGTGGTTTAAGTCAAAACGAATTTTATATTATCATATATTTAAACTCTTTAAATAATAACAATTTAAATTCACAAACATAACCGTTCAAAAACATAAAATCGTTTCACAAATTTAAATTCAAAATTAAATTTAATTTAAATAACAATTTAAATTCACAAACATAACTGCTCAAGACATAACCAAGCTTTCACAAATTTAAACTTTCAAAATTAAATTCGAATTTAAATAATACTAATTGTTATTTGTAATTTAAAATAATCTCATCATTCAATTACTACATAGCGAAAAACCATAACCAAGTATTATCTGCTCTAATGTGCGAATTTATAGGTTCAATTCACTATTGCGCAGGCTCAAATCACATTTCATACTACAAAACATGTCATTTCAAGAAGACATTATGACTACCCGTTAAAATGAAAAGCTCATGATCCGAGACAACCTTAATATAGCTAATGACATAATCCTTTGTCTCATGATATCTTGATAGAATATATGGTGCATGGACAAAGTCAACCTTATGTCGTTTCATCTTTATTGCCAAAACCCACTAGATTCGACTAAATAAATGACATCGATCTCCATCAATTCATTCAGTACGCCATGCATTACTTCTCGCCTCAATTGTCGAGGGGACCCGTAGATATCTCTCTTATAATAAAGAGGGACAAATCTCCATCTTAATCGCCATATCTTACTACAGCAATTTTATTATGTCTATATAACCCTTTATAGTCATCCCATTAAAGACAACGCTTGATTATATCAAAAACACAATATTCCTTATGTTGAGAACTATAGCGATCTCTGGTCAAAGGATTTAATGACAAACTATTAGAGATTAACTATGACTTTGGTCCATATGTATTAATCTCTACTAAAGATCAGTCTCGTCTAATATTTGTTCTCAACAAATAGATATAAATTTGATTTGTATCTCATACACATATTCATCCCATGAATATCAATCAAACTTTATACTAATCTTAATTCATTGTTATTCCCATATCAATAACCGATTATGGACATTTAGAATAATTAATAATATTATTCAAGGACATTATATACAATAAACATGCAAATCATCATAATAATTAATTCTCATAAATAGTCAAAATACCATGTCCATACAATACGCCTAGAGCACTATTACTAACATTTTGGAGATTTTTTTTTTTGTTGTTTCCGTTGCGTTGGCAATTGTTGTCACCTTCAAAACCCTACAAGTAGCACCAAAAGTTTGAAATTGAATGGAAAGTCTTTTATTCTTTAGCATAAGTGTCTAAGTCATATTTCCAAACTGAGAATTGAGAGATTAATTAAGGATGTGATTCTTCCGGATCTTTGATTCCTCAAATTTTGATATTTGTGTAGATTGCATCAAGGGTGAATTGACCGCTAAGATTAGGAATGCCAAGGATGACAAATGCATCAAGTTTCTTGGGGTTATTCCTAGAAATGTTTGTGGGCCATTCACCCCTCTTGTTATGGGTAGCCACAAATAATTCATCATGTTCATTGATAATCATTCCCGTTATGGTTTAGTCGAGCTCATTCATGAAAAGTCTGACTCTTTAGAGGCTTTCAAAGCAAAAGTTGAGCTCCAACAAGGGAAGAAGATCAAAGTGGTTCATTCTAACATAGGTGTGAGTATTATGGTAGATATGATGAGATGGGATGCAACCTTAGACCATTTGCAAAGTACCTTCAAGAATGTGCCATTGATACTCAATATACAATGCCTAGTACACCTCAACAGGATAGGATTGCAAAGATGAGGAATCACACGCTTCTTGATATGGTTCGATGTATGCTTGTTCATTCCTTACTACCTGAGTTCTTGTGGGGTGAAGCTTTGAAAACTACAGCTTATATTTTGAATCAAGTGCCTAGTAAGTCCGTTCCTAAGATTCCATATGAGCTATGGTTACAAAAGAAGCCTAGTCTTCGTCACTTCTATTTTTGGGGCTGCAAGGTGGAAGTGAGACAGTACAACCCGCAATCCATGAAACTTGATCAAATACCATTTAAGTGATTGAGTCAAAATGATTGCTCGTTGCAAACCACCAGAGTGATTGAGTCAAATCGAGCTGTCTATTTTGAGGATGATACTAGTACAAGCAAAGGGCCAAGAGAAATTATGTTCAAATAATACCTAGTTTTTATTCCTATGTCTATCGCTTCCGCTCCAATCACTAGCTTTGTTGTTGACTAACATCCAATAGCCACTTATGATAATGAACCAATTGAGGAAGTAGACTAAGAAGCCCTAGATTTAGTCATGGATATACCCTTTAGGAGGTCAAAAAGGACACGTAGGCCTGCAATTTTAGGTGACTAAATTGTCTACTTGTAGGAACATGAATATGATGTGGGTGATGTATCAGATCTGACTACCTATAAAGAAGCCATTGTTAGTCCTCAATTTAACTTCTGGATCAATGAAATGAAAGATGAGATGACTTCCATGTCATAGAATAAAGTGCAGAGCTTGGTAGAGTTGCCAGATGGTTATAGACCCATTGGATACAAATGGGTGTTCAAGACTAAGTGTGATGCCAAGGGACAAGTAAGGAAATATAAAGCGAGATTAGTGGCCAATGATTATGTCAACAAGAAGGTATTGATTTTCAAGAAACCTTCTCTCCTATGTCCACTAAAGACTCTCTACTCATTATTATGGCTATAGTGGCTTATTTTGATTTGAGTTGTATCAAATGGATGTGAGGAAAGCTTTCTTGAATGGAGACTTAGTTGAAGATGTTTACATGTCTCAATCTACTAGTTTTGAGGAAGTTGGTAAGGAACACATGGTGTGTAAACTCCAAAATCCATTTATGGTTTAAAGCAGGCTTCTAGGCAATGGTATCTCAAGTTTGATAAAGTTGTCACCGCCAATGGTTTTAAGAAGAACAACATCAATCAATGCAAATATATGAAGGTCGGTAGGAGTAAATACATATTTCTTATTTATATAAGTTGATGATATTTTGCTCGTAGCCAATGATACTGACTTGTTGGTTGAGATAAAGCAGTTATTTTTTAGCCATTTTAATATGAAGAATCTTAAGGAAGCATCTTATGTCTTAGGCATATAGATACTTCGCGATAGACCTAGTGGCATTATAAGATTGTCTCAACAAATGTATGTTGAACGCATTGTGAAAAGGTTCAATATGCAATCATGTTCTTCTATTAAGGCACCAATTGTGAAGGGTGACAAATTTTCAAAACGCCAACGTCCTCATAATGATATTGAGAGAGATCTAAGAAAATGCCTCTTATTCTTCAATCATGGGCGCCATGCATGATCATATGCACACGCCCGATATTGCTTTTGATTGGTAGTGTCAGGTATTTGATGACTCTTGGCCAAAGCCACCTGGAAAGCAAATTTAAGAAAGTTCAAGGTATCTTCAAGGTACCTTATGATTCCCATGTTGACATATCGGCTGCAGACTGGTTAATTCTCGAGGTGGTCGGGTTTTTAGTGATTCCATTAGTGCAGTCAGATGATAAAAAAGTCTACTTAATTATATTCCTATGACGGCCAAAGGAGTTGTTTTGTGAAAACTCCGCTGCGTACACTTATAACTTCTTCTACTATGGATGTAGAGTATGTGGTGTGTTATGAGGCTAGTTGTCATGCAATATGGTTGCAGAACTTCATTTCAACTTTGGAGGTTGTTCACTCCATTTCTAAATCGCTGAAATTGTTCTGTCATAATTCCGTAGCTGTATCTTTCTGTAGGAACACTAGGAGCACTTCTCGCTCCAAGCACATTGATGTGAAGTTCTTTTTTAAAGAAACAACAGTGCATTCTCTCATTTCCGCCGAGCACACGTCTATGGTTAGCATGTCAGTAAACCCACTAACCAAAGGCTTATCTATTTGTGTGTTTCAAGAACACGCTACTATGCTGGATTGTTGGGAGCTCAATTCTTTTGTTTTAGTGGGAGTTTTGCCTTTTTATGTATTTTGTAAGGAAAGCTCATGCATTTTTGTCATTACATGCATATTTTGACATTTGTCATTATCTTGTGATTTTGTTTCATTTTGACTAGATGAATGACATAATGATGTTTCTCATTCCATTGAATCAATAAGCTTGACATTATAATGCTTCTTAATTAGTAGCACCTGATTATGTACAATTTATGCATCCTCTCAGTGTATTAATTGTATGTAATTGGTTATGGCTATGTAAATCTCTTGAGGAAGCGTTTGAGTCATGATTTTGATTAGTAATGGCCTGGACATGCATGAGATTTATGCATCCTCTCAATGTAAGTTCACCAGATATGATCGTTACGACCATGTAAATCTATCAGAAGACTCCCTTTCTTCGATCCGAATCTGACCGCGATTCAATCCGCCGGATGCTCGTTTAATTCTTTTTATTTACTTTTTATTTACTTGTTTTTTTTTTTTTTTCAAAAGTGTTGCGACTAATCCCCAAAATGACCGAATGGCGGACTAATGGCGATCCAATCGAGCTCCTAAGGCTTTTACTCCGACCAGCTTAATATCTTATCAAACATTTTATTTATGTCATTTCATTTGTGAGTTTTCAATTGCTTAAAAGCATTTCAAATGGTAGCCCATAAACATACTTTTATATAATACGCTTACAAAATGGCATATCACGCTTTCACAAAATGATATGCAAAACAATACCGTAGATTGAACTCTTTGTTCACAAAATGTCACACGTTCAAAAAGAATGGTATGCATATGACCGGGTATATACTTATACGCTACAACTTTCTCTATGACTCTGCGCTTCTTGATCTTGCCTTCTTTCCTATTTACTCTAAACCTGCGCATAGATAAAAACTACACACTAAGCATTTTCATGCTTAGTGATTCTATACAATTCTATTCCAATTTGCAGTTTAACACGACATGCATTTATTATAAAATCATGCCTTTTATATCAACTATACTCATGTTTATTCATTTTCACATGCTTTCACTTTACAAATAATTGATCATATCAAAATATGCATTTTCACATGCAACAAATCATTTAACTCAGATTAGGAGATTCAAACATATACTCTTAAGGATGTATTTAGTTTACAAATCTCATTTTCACTCGTCAAAGTTTGTTATTTCACTTTGTCTACACAATCCACATTCATGATGGACCTTGTTGCGGAATCCCATCCTATTATCCAATAATGTGCTTAAGATTCAATTTCGATCTCATCATGACGGATGTCGATCGGGTGCATCCCGCCCATGTAGACATTGAACAATTTCGGTTTGCCTTCATGATCGGAAACACCGTGCATCTTGACATGTTGGTCATTCTAAGATATCAATTCAATTCAAGATGTCAAGAACTCGACTAATTGCTTACAATCCAATTAATCAATTACATGCAATTAATTGGTCACATTTCCAAATATCACACTTTCAAATTCATATATGCCCTTCGTAATATCATTTCAAAGATATACTCATTCCATAAACTCATTTCGTGTCGAGTTTAGTAAACACCAAATTACTTGAAATATGAATATAATTACGGTGAACAAGGACAAACAATACTTGAATCAGAATAGAGGTCCAAAGAACTAACCGAAGCCGGTCTGCTCAAGCTCTTTCCATCTCAGCCCCAGTCAAGTGAACTTCACCAAATTTCACAAACATAAATACACCACTTTTGGGGCTGGTAAACAATTTATCACACTTAACGATTCGCTTCACCGAGGCAAGCAAGGTACCCGGCATTTTTCTGATCATTTTAGCTTTGATATTCTATTTGAACCCCATTAGTCATTTATTAGTATTCCTATACTATTTGGCTCTAAAAACCAGCACTTTCTGACAACAATCCAAAATTGCTCCCTATGAACAAGATTCACCCCGCAAGACAAAGAATGTTACGTCATGGCGCATCCGAGGGGTGCCACTTTGAAGACGCCTACTCGCGACGAGGGTATCCCACGCCTCGTGCAGTCTACGCCACGTGTCTCCCACGCGGGCCGCAGGCCCGATCATGCCCGTATTTTCCAAGCCTCATTTTGAGATTTCCAAAATCCCCTACAAAATCCTTAAAACAAAACATGGGAATCACTCCCAATAACATCCTAATATCATCCTAAACCAACCATGAGCAAACCCATTGATGGATTAGGCTTAACCCAAACATCAAATACAACTTTCTAGTAGTTTAGGTTCATACCTTGAACCTTTGAATCTTCTTCTTCTTCTTCACCTAAGATGCTTGATCACTTAGAAGCAAGAAATGGGAAGAAACCACACCAACAATCTTGATCTTCTCACCTTGCCCTAGCTTTCCTCCTTTTCTCCTCTCAATCTCTCTCAAATCTGCGATCTAAAATTCTACAACAGCTCTCTCTTAAGACCACATTGGGTCTTATTTCTTCTATTTAAGTAAGGCCATGTTCGTTTACACACACAAATTCCATTTCTTATTTCTCTCCTTTTGGTTTTTATTTCACTTTCATTTATCATTTAATTCACTTTTGCATTTAAACTTATTCTATTCTCGAATTTTAGGTCCTCATATTTTACCAATTCCAAATTGTCATTTTTACACTCGTTTATTTTCCTGTGGTTCAATCAATTTCTCATTTTAGCATATAACATTTAATCATATGCTCACATATTCATTTCACATTTCACAATTTATCGCTTTTCTCTTTAAAATGTAAGTTTGCCTCAATTCATAAATTCTAATATATAATAAAATTATTATAAAAATTATAGGGTATTTTTGGGGCATTACATCTATTGTGAAAGCATTTGAGTTATGATTATGCCTTCCAAGTGAGAGGATGTTTGATTAATTTATTAGTTATGGACTAAGCATAATCATGTTGCAATTCTAATTGTGTAATTGTGCATGTTAATTATGGGTCATTTATGTGATGATTTAATATTAACTAGCTATAGGCCTATGGTTCTATCTTCTCCCTTGCTTTGATGAACCCACGACCAAAAGCCTCAATTTGCTCCCTTGTGCCTCATACATAAGGCAAATAGAAATTCCTAGAATTCGCTGAGGTTTCAGATAATACTCGTGGGGAGAAGGAAATAGTCATCTTCTAAACTTAACTTTTATTCGATCTCATCCCTTACAAATTCCGAGGCACAAACTAGCTCAACAATTCGAATTCACGCTGCATGTTTTCTGGCACACTACGAATTGATATGCTTCTTTATTTAATAAAGTTATTATTTTGTAATGCATTTGTTGGATCTTTTGATTATTGATCAATTGTTTTTAGGCTCAATAAATACTCTTGATTTTACGAAATAATCTAGCAGTTATTAGTCATATGAACCTGCTTCATAGGATCTCCATTCTAACTAGTTGAGTTACCAACTTACCATCACCCTTGACTTATGTAATAGGTCGATGTTTGTTCCATTAATTTTCCATTTAGTAGTTTAGTTAGAGGATCGATTGAATTCAAATTTGACGAATAGGGATATAACCCATGTCTTAAACAGTCGCTTCACGCTATTGTGTCTTAGGTGTATATGTTGTTTTCCCTATTCAACATTTTACTTTTACTGTTAATTGTTGCAGCTTGGGTATTACAACACATAAACATAGTTGGTTTAATCTATAAAGAGACATTTTTACTATGAGATTTCTAATCCACTCAACCTTAGAACTTGCCTTTTATAATGCTATAAACTCAACCTTCACGGCGGACCAAGTGATGCAAGTTTGCTTGGAGGATTTATGAGAAACTGCACCTCTTTCAAGATAAAAATGTAGCCAATAATGGTTTCATCTCATCTGAATCGGAAATCTAACTAGCATCACTAAATCCTTCAAGGATATTGGGATATTCACTATAACACAAACCATAATCAATCATCCTAAGTACTTAAGAATTATATGAATGACAACCCAATTATCATAATTAGAACTTTGGGTATACTGAATCAATCTTTCAATTGAATAGGCAATATCAGGTCTACTACAAATTTACCAAGTATATTAGGTTCCTTATTATCTGAGTGCACTAGGTTTGTGCCACACTGTGTTATCTATTTTCTTTAATTGTGAACTAAGATCATAAGAAGTTAACACCAATTTAGTATCAGAGTGTTTAAAATTCCTCAAGATTTTCTCAACTTAGTGTTCTGGAGAAAGTTTTAGCCCAATAGATGATATTGTTACTCGAATTCCTATAATCATCTCTACCTCTTCAAACTTATATCTTAGAAATTTCTTTGTTTCACAATTAACCTCTAGGCCTGTTTCGAAGGATAAGCATATCATACAACATACAAGCAAATGATAAATACATTTGTTGTAAATAAATTTATCAATATTATTAATGGAGAATCCATTAGTTACCAACACATGATCAAATTTGTTATGTTACTGCTTGGGTTCTTGTTTTAACTCATAAAGTGGTTTAACTAGCCTGCAAACTTTTTGTTCCTCTCTTGGAACCACAGTTTTCAGGTTGATCAATATAAATTTCCTTTCCAATTCTCTATTCAATAGTGCAATCTTGAAATCTGATTGGTACATCACTAAATTATAAACTAAGGATGGAACAATCAATACCCTAATTGAGGACATTCTTGTTAGAGGAACAAAATTGTCAAAATATTCTACACATTTCTTTTGTTTAAAACCTTTAACAAATAAATCATACTTTATACTTCTTTTGTGGACCTTTTTGGTTTAAATTACCTTTTAAAGATCAATTTACAACCTATAGTTTTAGCACAAAGAAACAAGTCCACTATCTTCTAGGTGGGTGGTATGTACATCATTGATTCAATTTCATTGTTAATAACATCCTTCCATAAAGGTGCATTGAATTAAGTTATAGCTTCTTTGTTGGGTTGAAGGTCCTCATCGAGGTGTAAAAATAATTTTCAAAATAAGTTTCTCTCCTTTCTCTTTTACTTCTTAGTAATGGTTGGTGTAAGAAAGATCTTTAATAATATATCCAAACTAAGGTTAAGAATTAATTTACATTCCATTTTGTTCTAAAAACAACTAAAGACATTCCTTTATCTCTGAAAACCAAGCAAAACTTGAATTAGATGATACATTAAAATGTAATTGTCATTGCATTCATTTCAAACAATTTTAGGGTGAATTATAATCCCCACATTCATGTAGCGTTAAGTTACACAAAATCAAATGAGGTTTCAAGGAGCCGCAAACTGCTTAAAAAGGCCTAAAGAGAGAGGGACTACTAACGCAGGCAAAAATCTCATCAACCCACCCATGACCCAGCCCCGTCGCAGTCGTTTAAAAACAAAAACACTCAACAAAGCAAGAAAGGAGAAAATTGGCAAAGATTTTGGTTGCTTGTAACCCAATTAACAACAATGGATCTCCCCCCCCCCCCCATACAAAACCATAACAGTGTTAGATTACACGAAAACAGACTTAGCATCACAAACATACTTTCCCTTTCCTACTCCAATTCACCAAAACCCTACTCTCTCTCTCTCTTCGCCATCTCTTCCCTCACCATGCCATGCCTCCATATTTTCACTAAATTATCAAATAACGCAGAGTTATATATATAATTATTCCATCAATGGATTAATCATTCATTCCAAGGATCGGTCTCTGCCCTCACTTCTGATGGCTCAATCACTTGTTCCTCAGACTCTGCAGCATCCTTTTCTGCCATAGCCTCTTCCGTTTCCTTCGACTGCTCGACCCCATCGCCCTCCAAGAGCCATTGACATCATTTCATATATCTTGGCTCCCAGCTCAGCTGGGCTGTCAGGCTGTTTCATTAAACCCAAAAGTTACATGAGATATAGGTGAATCATTCTTCCTTTTAAATAAAGAAACAACAAGAGACAAGAAGCCCTGTCAAAAGATCTTTGATTTGCACTTACAGAGAATCCACTGGAGATCAGTGCTGTATCATATAAAAGGTCTACAGCTCTCCTGGCCTCACTGCTGTCAGGCTCTGACTTGCATGCAGCCTGCAAAATGAAATGGCCAAAATCATACATAGGATAACAGCAACTAATTTTCAGTTTCATCACAGCTCTTACCATGTCTAACAAAGATACCACCAAGTAAGTTCTAAAACATTTTTCACTGTTTCTAGGTGGAATTCTTATGTATATGTCCTTAAACACAACAAAGATCAGGAAATTTAAAATGGGTAAAGGTGTTGGTCTTTTCATTTTACTCCACAGCATACTAATCATGGATCTCCCCATTAATACAAAAAAAAAACATATACGTAGGATTCCATCTCTCCACTTGTCCAGTTACTTATCTGCCCCAATCTCATTTTGCAGATTCAATATCATCTCCTAGATTTCACCATTTACCCATGCCATAGGCCAGGTTTTTCTTGGAAAGAAAAAACACAAGGAGAAAAACATGTTGAATGAAACAATCAGGCTTACTTTAAAACACCCAGAAAACAAAAATGGAAAATGGAAAGACTAAGCCAATCTATTCTTTCCTTCGATTGGCTCTTCCTTGCAACCAAGTAAATAGTTTCACGAACAAACAGATAAGATCAATTTGGAAAATGGAAAGACTAATGCATAATTATATGCATCTTCCAAATATTGCATTGTTCATATGGGGCTTTCCCCCTGCCTTTAAACTTTTACTGCGTTTACGTAATCCAAAGAATGTGCCCTAGGTTATTTAAACTAAATAAATTATGCGAAGCAATTCTTCTGGCACTCTAAATTGCTCAATGGACCAGAAAGGCTTCTAAAACTTCTAAAAGTGCTTATGCATTGTCAAAGAACATCTCCTAATAGTTCCAAGTTCTTACATGCATCTTCTCCAATGTCCAGGACAACAGGGAAAAATGTTTCACTAGTTTTTTTTAGGCCTTACTTTTCTTGGTCATCTCCAATTAGTCTTCCCATATAACTTCAGACATAATTGTGAAGTAGAAGTTATACATACACACGCACGCATATTAATCAGAGGATAAATATCTAAATTTTACAAATTCTGCATGAATAAAGCAATGCATCAAAAAAATCAACCAGAATTGAGGAGAATGGCCTTACATTTAGGTCTTTAATGATGGGATGATCTGGATTGATCTCCAATATTCTCCTTCCCCTCATGAACTCCAAAGAGGAAGTGTCTCCAAGAGCTTGTGCTTTCATTAACCTTCAAAAAAGAGAAAAGGCTCGTCAAAACCTTCATCCATGAAGCTTATGATCTGCTGCATAATATCCGGTCCCATAGTTTTAAAAAAAGGCAAAGGCCTCTTGGAACCAGCAAAAACAAGTGCACACATAAAACCTGAGTTTTTGTGAAATTAAATGTGACATTGGGTACATCAGTTTATAAAATATGATTCAGGAAAGTAGCAAGTGCTGTGTAAAAAATTAAAATTCCTTTGAAAATTTCAATGAAAAATGGTAAGAGTATATAAAACAATACTCTGTTAAATCTTTAGAATAAAGTGTTTCAAAAATTGTAGTCTATAAGGCGTGCCTTTTTAGTAAGGCACATGTTTTGGAAGGTGAGGCGCTTTAACAAGGGAGTGGTTGTGCCTCGAGCCTAAGAGCGCTTAAGGCATGCCTTTTAAAACTATGTCCGGTCCTTATTCTGAGCATTGACTTACCTTTCCATATTAGCAGACCATCCAAACTTGCCAGAAACGAGCACACAAGGGGATGAGCAGGCAGCTTGAGACTTGGACTTTGCAACCTTATCCGCAAGCTGTTGCTTTGTCAATCACAGAAGATTATATTCTTGTTTGGTTTCCCGTTCTTTGACTTCATCATCATCACCTGGTATGACAACTTATATCATGAGGAAAGACACACCAAGCACACCAAAAGTGCCATAAAAGAGAAGCTGCAATACTAGAACATATCTTGATTCCTGTCCTTCAGCAGAAAAAATAAGTACTAACCAAGCTCCAAATCCTCCTTGCTAATGTCAACAAATTTCTTTTCTTTGTAGGTCTGCAGGTTCTGGATGGCAACTTCATCAATAGGCTCAACTAAATATAGAACCTAAGAAAAAGAAAACACATCAGGCATCCATAAGAAAGGAAATGTTTTATATATGCAGTGACTAAAGGAATAATTTCAATTAAAAAGAAATATAACAGAGCAAAGAACATATTAAAAGAATTAAAGAAAAAGAACATATTTGAAACATAAGGAAGTAATTGCAACACTGGAAGTATTCAGACCAAGTTCAGCCCAACCTTTTTTCTTACTCATTTTATAAAGATAGTAACTGATAATTCGCAGGAAAATATGAGTCAGTTATTTAGTATTAAATAACAATTTGTTTTCTTCTTTCAGTCACATCCAACTAGCTTATCCAGAGGCATTCAAGTTTATGAGTATGCGCCACATCCATGAACCAAAACAGCAATAGTGTCAGAGCATACCTCTATACCCTTTTGAACCAACTTCTCTAAGAATGGTGCAGTCCTTGCACTTTTCAAGCTGTCTGTTGCCAAGTAGAAGATAGCCTTTTGGTTCTCACCCATGTTTTCAACATAATCATCTAAGCTACTCAATTCATCTTCACTTTTGGAAGTGTAGAACCTTAATAACAGTGTTATGCGCTTGTGATTCCCAGTGTCCTCAATGCATCCCATCTTTAGAAACCTTCCAAAGTTCTCCCAGAATTTTTTGTAATCCTAGAATAAGTAGTCTCACAGTCAGTAGCATATCTCATATACATGTACAAATAAAAAATAAAATAAAATAAAATCTGTGTGGTTTAATCACTACCTCTTTGTTTTCACTTTCCGAGATCTCCTGTATCATGTCAAATGCTTTCCTGACAAGTCTCTTTCTCATAATTCTGACCTGTAAATTTGATTTTAAAAAATGAAAACACCAGCCAAAATATTTAATATATCCTTGAAAACTGAGACAAATTCTGAAAACAAAACATTAAAAAAAAAAAAAAACCATTTACAGTAGCTTGCACTGATACGAGTACAAAAACAAACTCTTACAATTCGGCTTTCTTGGAGAATCTCCCGCGAAACATTGAGAGGAAGATCATCTGAATCCACCACACCTTTCACAAAGCTTAAGTACCGAGGAAACTGCAAAATGAGCACCAAAATTCAACTTATTCAGTGAGAAACCTAAAATTTGACATAGGAAAATATAATATGTAGGATAACTAATGTTTGACTATCCCAAAATGAAATGCACATGCAGGATTTTGACATTATGCAGTGGGAACTTCTTGCTATGAATACTTGGCATGATGGACATTATTTACCCCACTTAGTGCTTATCTATTTTTTTTTAAATAATATATGCAAATAAGAAATTATTATGTCTTAGGGCTACTAAATATACATCCCTGCTTTGCCCCTCCACTTTTTATCCCTCCTTTTCATGGCCTTGTCTAAATCATGCATGCTCGGTGTTTTCATAGGCGTTTTCTAGGCGCGCCTCAAGGCGAGGTGCCCTAAAAAAGCCTCGAGGTGTCCCCAAAAAAACGTTATACATAAAAGGCGTAAGCCTTCTTCGTTGAGGTGTTAAAGAAGCGTAGAGGCGCCTTTTACGCTTCACATGTAGATGCGAACGCCTTTTGCAAGGCTAATCTGGCCTTAAAAAATTGAAAAAAAAATCAAATCCCTCCCTAAAACCCTAAAAACCCTAACTCATTTGGAACAAACAGAAAAAAAACCCACATTTCTGTCAACATGCCTTTATCGTCGGCAATATAGCTTCGCGAAGGCGTCGACGATCTCTTCTCTTGATATCATCTTCAATCTCGGTGAGAAATCTCAAAGCTTTCCCCTTTCCTCTGCTCCCTCCCTTACCGTATTTCCGCTGTTTTCCTCTGCTCCATCCCGACAATAAACTTCTTTTTTACCCTATTTCCAGCCTTTTTCTTATCCTATTTCCCACTACTCTCCGTTTCCTAAGATTTTTTTTTATTAAAATCATAAAATATTCTTAGTAAACTCAAACTTAAGATTTTTTTAGTATTCAAAACATTTTTTAATATTCTATAAAATTAAGATTTTTATTAATTTGTTTTTAAAAACAGTTTTAAAAATATAATAATAAATTATTTTTATTACTTAAAAAAACAAAAATAAATTATTGTTATAATATAAGAACAATAATTTTACAATTAATTAAAATTTACATTTTTAAAAAATATAGCTATTTTATTATATGTTAGAAAAATAGACATGAACATATTTCAAAATTTGTAATTTATTTTTTAAGTATAATAATCATTCAAAAATTTACTTCTATTTTATTTTTTAAAATCACAAACTTTAAAATAAAATTTAAATTCGTGTCTTATTATTCTGGTAAAATATAATAATAAATTATTTTGGTAAATTGGATATTAATATATTTCAAAAATCATTTTGAATAGAAATTTTATTTTAAAGTTTGTGATTTAAAAAAATAAAATAGAAGTAAGTACAGATGATCAATATGCAAAAATAAATTACAATTTTAATATGTTCATGTCTATTTTCTAACATATAATAAAACAATTATATTTTAAAATAATTTATTAATTGTAAGTATTGTTCTTATATTATAACAATAATTTATTTTTGTTTTAAATATAAAAAATAATTTATTAATATATTTTAAAACTATTTTTAAAAACAAATTAAGTATAATATATATATTAAGTACAATAATCATTTAAAAATTTGCCTTTATTATTATTTTTTAAATGCGAAGAACACAGCTACAAACATGACGCCTCGTCTTACACTTTCGCCTTTAAAAATATTGTGCATGCTTTTGGCACTTTTTGCTGCTTTTAATACAATTGGTTTACTTTTTTTTTTTTTTTTAAATCTCAATTTATTTTGCTTGCTCCTTCAGGTTTTCAAGAGGGACATCAATATATTACTTTTCATTTTAGAGGCTCAGGGCACATAAATTGGAGTATTTCTTAAGGGCATCAATCATAGAAAAAGGTAAATTGACTCTACTTTTAGCAAAGCATACTTATATATTTTTTTTAATGTGTTCATGTAAAGCTCCATCCCTGTTGTTATGGATGTAGCATCCTTTCATATGTTTGACCCAGTTCCATTTATGCATATGTAAGAAATGTGTTTGTAAAGAAAAAAGTAAATAAATTGGTTAAGAAACAAAGGAAAACAAAAGCTTACAAGTGAGAGGAGATGAGGAATCCTGCCTCAAGAAGGTGATAACTAAATGCCAAAAGAAATGTGTATGCATGTGTGTGCACGTGTACCCTCAAAACCCTTAAAAAGGATTGAAGCGCTAGTACACAACCTCATTTGATTGTAGACAACCATCAAGTATTGGAGTATACATACCGCCCGAAAACCCTAATGAAAGAGTTTCCAACGAAAGGTCGTAGGATTAGACAACTTGATGTAGAACAACTGTTCAGATGGTTGTCTACAATCAAATAAGGTTGTGCGCTAATGCTTCAATCTTTTAGGATATAAGGAGTGGAATTATAAAAAAATATCAAAAACTTCAACTCCCGTTTGGTAAAGTTAGCGAAAATAGTTCTGAAAATCGGTTTTTTAATAACTTGAAAACTGCTCTATAATGTTTTGTGGAAAAAAAAAGTCTATTTGAGAATTTCAAATATTTCTAACATGCTTTCTATGTTCTTAATATGTTCTAAAAATAACTTTCACCTATAACTTTACATTTATAATTTTAATCATTCTATATATTTGCATAATTATTTTTCAAACAAATTTAATAAAACAGGTGGTAATAATTGAAAACAACTAAAAATAAAATTCTTTAGAAACACTCAGTTTTTCTAGAAACGGTAAATCGTCCCCTATTTTCTGGTTGTCAAACATGTTTACTTTTTTTTTTAAAGAACAAAAAATTATTTTCATAAATGGTTGCCAAATGAGGCCTTAGAGTCTTACTAAGGCCTTATAAGTTCCCACTAAAGGAAGGAAAATCATTTCAATAAAAAAAAAATACTTTTTTAGGAATCTGTTTTTAAAAAAAATTAAAAATCAAAACATTCATCTTTTTAAAAAAAAAAAAACAAACACATCTTTATTAGAAGCTTTTAGAATTAAAAGTTTTTATAAAGTAGTAGCTCTGTGAAAGTGAAAATTTTTAAAGTACAAGAACTTATTCCTACAGAAAATTGCTAAAGAAATTCTTAAAATTTCTAAATAAGATTCAAATAACCAACTAAAACTAACTATTGGTGGTAGGTATTGTCTGCTGCCCTCTTTTTGTATAAGCTTGGTCTTCTATACTCCCTATATACCTAGGGGTTGCCCCTTAGGATGTTTTTGTTAATAATACTTGTTCAGTTTGCCTATCAAAAAAAAAAACCAACTAAAACTAAACTTGACACCAAATAATTTTAATCAGCAGAATTTTACTTCTCTTCATTTTTCTTGAATAAACCTTGGAGTTTCATCCCCACCATATAGCCAATATAGGCTTCCATGACAGGAAACCATCAATTCCCCATAGGATAATCATAAGCAATGAACCTCAACCCTCACATGATACACAAGAGATGATGATATCATAATATCCCCTCACAATACAGAGGCATGGCTTTCAACAACTGGGAAATGGATGAAGCAGAAAGGCTACTGTGTGGGCTTGGAAGAGGAAACTGTAGACAAGGGTAAGGTGGAAGTTGAAGAATACTGGGCTTTTCACAGCAAAGTCCATGTACAAGGTTTTGCAACCATGCATCATTGAGTCTTTCAATTGGCAGATGGTTTGGAGGTCTATTGTGCAGCCAAAAATCAGTTTCTTCACTTGGAAAGCAGCTTGGGGTAGAATTTTGACCTTAGATATGCTTCAAAGGAGGGGTGTTCCTTTAGTCAATAGATGTTTTTTTGGTGTCAACAGTGTCAGGAGTCGACAGATCATCTTTTACTCCATTGTAGTATAACAAGAATTCTTTGGGAGTTACTTTTTTCTCTTTTTGGCGCTACATGGATCATCTCGGGCTCCATGCAGGAGTTGCTTTTGGGTTGGAAAAGCGCTTTTGTTGGCAAGAGAAGAAAGAAAGTTCGACAAGCAGCTCCTTGCTTGTTTTGGACAGTGTGAAATACTAGAAATAGAATTGTGTTCAAATATGATTTTTTGTCCATACAGAAACTAAAATACTTGGTTCTTTTTTTTGCTTTGGTCGAAGACTAAGTTGTCTATAGAGAATAGTCCTTCGACCTTAGTTGGGTTTATTGATTGGGTGGGACGTAAATTATTGGGGGGCTGCCTGGTATAGTGGTTTTGTTTTTGCGATTTGTGGGAGTAGGTTCTTCTACTTGTTTCTCTCTTGTAGCACACCACGCCCTCTCTTCTAATATACTTCAATTTACTAATCAAATAAATAAATATATATATATATATATATATATATATATATATATATATATATATATATATATATATATATATATCCCCTTACAATAAGATTAAAATTCCATGACAGGTGACCCTTTCAGATCCTCTAAAAGGACAAATATTCCTGTTCCTATGGCAAGCTTAGAATAGGTCCAAACAAGGATATCTTAATAGTTTTTGTGAACTCTTCAATGTTCATTATGATTATATGGAGAACATCAAAGAAGATTAAGTTGGAAATCCACTGCAAATAAAGTTCCACTTTCCTCTTATCTTCCAAGCAAGCAGCCCCATGATTACATGGAGAACATCCAAGAAAATTAAGAAGGAAACCCACTGAAAATTAAGTTACACTGTCCTCTTATTTTGGAAGCAGCCCCACCATAAAAACTAAGCTGATGAAATGCCTAAAAACTCCTAAAAGACCAAAATCCAACATAGAAATTAAAAACCAAGTTTGTTTCATATTATATCCCTCTCCAATTAAATGACCAAACAATACCCCCATTTTCCTCTTGCTCTAATAAAAATATATCTCTTCCCTCATGCAAAGGACCCAGTAGAAATATTATGGAGGTAGAGCAAAGGTGATATCACTCATAATTAATATTTTCTAGTAAAAATATATTTGTTTTATTATTTATTCTGGCACACATCTTATGAAGAACACAACCCATTAAAAACAACAGCAAAAAAGAGAGCAATTTCAAATCAGTCTCAAGTCAATACGGCAACACTTACCAGCTCACCATCAAAGTCATCTGAAATGAATACACGCTTCACATACAAACGTATGTTCTTTGTTTTGGGATTCATCACATCCTCATTGTTAAGAGGCCCCATCCCAGGAATATAAAGAATACTCCTAAATTCAACCTCACCCTGCACAGTTGTCGAAGTTAAACTCCTAAATCAAAGACAATGTAAAATAAAACATAATGAAGTCAAATAGTTCGAGTACCTCTGTGGTGAAGTGGATGTGTGAAAGGGGATCCAAGAACTCATTAAAAGTTTTCTTGTAGAAGTCATTGTACTCTTCCTTTTCCACTTCCTTTGGATTCCGCATCTACAATAGAGCCAAAGTAAAAATTGATAATAAAATTAAATATGCATGCCAGCTCAAGGTTATTAAGCTATATTACTTGTAGAAATTCAATTGATTAACAGGTATCATATGGCTTCAAAATGGGTAGGACTTAGACTGCAAATAGGTTTTTGTTTCATTGGCTAATTCCCAGTCCCAGTATTTCTCAGTTATAGTCTTCTTTTTCTTCTGCTCCTGTTAATACAAGACAACCACCACTCAAATACCATCTAAAGAAGGCAAAACAATACTGCCCATGCTTAGGACTGCAAAGTTATTACCTCTGGTTTTGCTTCTTCCCCCTCTTTTGGTTCTTCCCCCTCTTTTGGTTCTTCTTCCTCTTCCACCTGTCCAAATTTCAAATAAGTTAACACCAATTCAAAAAGCTAATTGCTTTTCTGTCTGAAGAACATGGGTTCTAAATGCATCTGACTAATAATATCAAAGAAGACCAAACAGTTAAAATAGGTCATCAAAAGTTATCTTCTGGTTATACCAAATAATGAGGGTTTAAAGAGCAAAACCAACTAGAATAGACTCTACAAAACAATACAAAAATAAATAAATAAAAAACCCCGCAGCACAAACCCAAGATATCAATTCTAAAACCACCTGCCTGATGAATTGAGATGTGGTTAATACCAAATGAAAAGACATTCTCACCTCAACAGTCCTTGATTTCTCTTGCCATGTATAGATGGGAAGGAAGCAGACTGTGAGTAGTTCTTCACCAAACTCTACAGATACTTGGTTGGCTCTGAATTCATATTTGTCATCCGGCTGCATAATAAGAGTGAGGATCCTAAGTTTTTTGTGGTGTTGATAACAACTAATCTAAGTGTCATAAATGGCACCCACTACTTTTCCACTGCAGCATAAAGGAAGAGCTTATCGCATTATTTCATTTGTAACACAAGTAGAGGAGTTCAGTAGCAGCAGAACCAAATTAAATAAGGAGCTTTCTTTATGTTTGCTTTCAGGACAAAGATGCTAAATGAGCTTTCCTTGTTAACTTCCATTACGCATTCACATGATGAGTGAACAAAAGGGGATCTACAATACCCTTAAGTAGAGTGTAATTTGTGTTCCCCGAGGTAGGAGCTTCTCAGGATCAGTTTCTTCCCTGATCACATAAGAGCTACTGTCAGCTACTGCTTCCCAAACATATTGTTTTTCTGACCGTGGGCTTTTTGGTGAAGCACAAGTCTTCTGATTACAGGACACCAAAAGTGAATCCCGGTAACTTAAAACCTAAGGCACTGAAAGACAAGGTGAAATGTAAATTTATAGAGCAAAGAACACAAAACCTTCTCAGCAACCAGAAATGCAGAATAGAACCCAACACCAAATTGACCAATCAATCCATTATCAGCCCCAAGATCCTGATTTTCCTACAGAAAATGCAAGACCTCAAGGGTAAGTTATAAGAATTCCTGGAGATTATTTAGGATAGAAATACTTCTGCACTACAATAAAAGTTACATTGCCTATAAAAAATGTTACATAAAGAGGAACAAGCACCTTAAGAGCCTTTAAGAATTTTGAGGTACCACTCTGAGCTATAGTTCCAAGACAGTCAATGAGCTCTTCCTTGGTCATTCCAATCCCAGTATCTCTGCAATTTTATGGGGCGGGGGGAGAACATCAAACAGTCTTTTCTCACATTTAAATCACATAACAATGGTGATAAAACAGATTCACCCTACGTTATTGTGATGGTTCCACTATCAGGATCAGGTTTTATCTCACTGTGCTACAGGCGCGTGTGTCTCAAGTAGAGGGTTCTGTGCGCTCTGGGAATCTCGCTTATCCAGGCATCATATTACTGCAACAAGGGCCAGGTTAATCCCACACGCTAGATAAGAGTAAAGCCATAGTTTCTGATAAATGTTTTATATGCCCACAGAGAACAAGAAAATTGCACTTCCATATAAAGCACTATTTGCCAATATCAATCTCCATAAACAAAGCCAAACAATCAGAAAAATTCGCTGTTTGCATTGTTTTAATTGCAGGATAGGCTTAAACTCACCTCACAAGCTCTCTAAGAAACACTTCTTTGTGGCTGTATAGACTATGGACTATCAAGTCAAGTAAGCGACTGACCTGCAATCATCTCAACTTTCAAAATATAAACGGGAAAATTAAACAAAAAAACGTCAACCCAAATTATTTTGAAAAAATAAGCAGCTGCTAAAATACAACTGAACACATTAACTTTTCCAATTTCCAAGTGTCTCAAATCGTGTATAATCCAAAAACCAAAAATCTAAAATTTCTTATAATTTCTTCTTCTTTTTTTCCATTTCATTTCTTTCAGCAACCAAACATATCGAAACCATAACCCATATAAATTTTCTTCACAGAAAATGAAAGAAATCCCACCTCGGCCTGGTATTCGAACTTCTCACCGGGTGTTTCGGGAGCTTCTTTCTCAGCAACACCAACCTCGCAGCGAAAACCAACGCGACCGCCTCTCTTCTCTAACTTCCACCTCAACCCACTACAAGAAAATCCCTTTCTGAGGCCATTCGGTGGTACAAAAGCACTTCTCAAATTTAAGATTTTCCTGTTGTTATTGATATTGTTGAATGGAAGAGAAGTGAGAGGCGCAGTGGCCAAGCTTCTGCTCAGGACGGGAGCCATTGAGCCCTAGAAAATGATTATTGGTTCTCCTCCTCAAATTGATGAGAGAGCGAACATGTAAAACCCTAGGAAGTGGTTCAGGGTTTTAGGGAAGAGTGGAGGGTTCTAGAAACGGCGACACAAATTTTGGAATTTTGTGTGTCCAAATCGTAAGGAGGGAATGATACCATTCAGGATTCATGAACACTATCCTCTTATTTTTACAATTTTCTATTAGGAAAAATTAAGAGTGGTCTATTCTGCATATTTACCTACTGTGAATTCATAGCGTCTGAGGAAAATCTGGTGTTTATCCCGTAGCCACTAATTTTTTTTTTTATTCTTTTCTTGTATGTCTGCTTGTGGCTAAAGCCTTATATAGTGAGTGGCTCGTGCGGAAATATAGTGAGATGGTGCAGGAAATTGGGTCTTCGATACTAAAAAAACATAGTGACAATGGCGTTGAAAAATAGCGAGGAAGGCGTTGAAATTAGATTTAAAACGGTGGAAAAAGAAGAAGAGGAAGTTGAGGTTCGCTTTTTTTTTTTGTAGAGATATCTTGTCAGGGATTCGAAATACACGGATGTCGTCTTATCCTCGGGATATTTATTGAAATCCAGGACCACGGCCAGGATTTAACAAATCCGGATTAAAGATAATATCCCGGATATCAAAATCCGGATTTTATTGTTATTACCGGATTTGTGATATCCGGTAAATGGAAAATATACCGGATTTGGAAATCCGGAATTTTGCCTTATAACCGGATTTGAAAATCCGGATCCTATGAAGGCAAATTAAATTTGTGTAACTTTTTCTTGTGTATTGGAGAGGTTACAGTTTATGTATCATAGACTTTTCACTATTAAGTGGGGCCAGGGGGGAAAATATAAATGCAAGGAATGGTGTTATCTGATTGGGAAGGCAAACTCCGATCCACGTTGGGATGGGCTTACCTTCAGTTCAGAGGATCTGTTTGCATTCATTATTCAGGGAATATATCAATAAAAATTGTTGATTTCATCTGAACCTCTCTTTACAAAATTATGCAAATCCGGTATCCCTCCAAAATTATGTTTTCCTTCTGTTATACACTCTAGTTCGGGTCCCTTGCTTTAGATGTGTTGAGAGGCAACCATACCCCTCCAAGCATTGGAGGCAGCTCTCTTATAGTTTTGAACTCCAAACCCAAATATTGGCATTTGTTTTCGTTTCAACAAGTATTATTGAAACTTAAAAGGTTATTAAGTTTATTTCAATATTTTGAAATATAAATTAAAATAATATTTACATAAATTTTAAAAATAATATATATATGTATTTATATAATTATTTTAAAAGTAATTATTAAGGAAAAAGCAAAAAAAAAAGTTAAAAGTTAAAAGATATTTCTTTTTTGTTTTGAAGATGGATAATAAAAACAGTTATAATAATTAGTTTCTTGATATTTTCTAAAATTATAAGAACTTGTGAAAATGAAAAAAAAATTGAAAATTCCCAGTTTAATACCTTTGTATTGTGTCATTTTCGCCTCCCGGCCGCTCTCTCTGTCGCTCCCTCCCCAGAAACCTGGCTATGATACAATGTTTGTATTCTTGTGTATCTTGGCGCCTGCAATCTGATTCTTCACATTTTATAATACAATCATTCTCTGCAATACAAACCAGTGTATTGCAATACACATTCAGCCCATCCTAGGTGCCTCACTGCAATACAAATTCCTGTATTGCAATCTGATCCAGCTTCTTACCGTCTTGTTTCTTTTGTCTGATTTATTCTTTGTACAAATTTTTTTTTTAAATTTAATTTGGGGCGTAGCCCCAGCAGTTACAACAACATTTTTTCTCTTAGTTCCGGCCTGCGGAAAATTTCAAAAATTTCAAAAATAACATCTATACATATATATATATATATATATATATATATATATATATATATATATATATATTTTTTTTTTTTTTTTTTTAATTTCCACACTCAAATAAATTTATAAAAATTTATTTTCTTCCATTTTCTTCAATTTTACTCGTGAATGTCGGGTGACCCAGGCATTTCTGTAATCGGGCGAATCCTGGATTTGTGCGGGAGCTTAACCCAAATCTGAAAACTGCCTGACCAACATCCAATATCCAAATGCACGAGTAAAACATGGATAAAAGCGACCTCTTGGGCTCATCTTCTGATATTCTTCAATATACATGTCAGTATATCCAATAGTTTAATGATGTAATTCTCTTTTATACAACATATATTAAAATTCTAAAATTCTAATACATGTATACAACACAAAACGAAGCCCGCAATCCAAGCTTTCTTAATCTAACAACTAATATAATACAATTAAATGAATCAGGTCGTGGAGGTGTGAAAGGCCGCGGAGGAATGAGGTGCGGAATATGCCCAGCGGCGTAAGGCAGCTCCGGATGATATGGCTCAACAACCAGTCCGCACTTTATGCATCCAGAATACCATGCAATATCGGAAAACGGGTGCTTTCATTTCGATGATCACGTATGGCTCGTATGACATCCCGAACTACGCCAATCGTCTGGTCATTTCACCGGAAGCGAAGCTACTTGTCCCGATCTGTTGTGGCGGGAAGCTAGTTGCCTCATCGGTATGATGTGTTTCGGCTATTTTGTCTAGATATTACACGTGAGATAAATGTTGATTAGCATTTGCACATGTGTAGCAAACAAACTATAAATTCATTTATAAATTTTATGGTTTGCTTGGATTTCCGGATGGTCAACTAAGTGGTGGACGAATTAGATAAAGGAGAGATTTTGTTAAATTTTATACTTCCCTGTGTAATGTATTATCTGTGTTGTTTTAGCATCCTTTATTGGGTTACAGCGGGTTTAACTTTTGCACTTCATACGCATTTTGTAGTCTTTTATATCCTTCCTTCCCGAAGTTGGTGAATGCGGTTTAAAGCAAAGAAACTAGTTTGGTGAATATTTTGAAAAGAACTCTATATGTGTAATTTTTTTTTTAAATGAATTAGCTTTGATATCAAACTGAAAGATAGAATCTACAAATCAAGCTTCAAATAAAGGGGGGATAAGATAGTGCTAAGTAAACTGTCAAGCTTGACCCAAAAGTTTAAGCTTTTAGGCGATGAACCCGATGATCATATCAAACCAACTGGCTAAAGCCTAATGATTATAAGCCCAAATAAAATACTTATTGTGCAAGTTTTCATTAGGAAGTGATCACATCTAATCTGTTGACTAGAAGAAGGAGAATAAGCTCCCATATAAAGTGAGAGAAATCCCAGTTTCCAGCACGCCAAGCAGCTTCATACTGCAAGTTGTTGATCAGAAAAACACAAAAAGAAAGGAAAAAAGATAAAGAAAAGAATGCTATTTAATTTGGTGCAACTAGATGGCACCATATGGTAGAAATACTGTCTTTGTAAGGCAGAGAAAATACTCACTATGCAAAACCCTGGACCTTGTTTCTCAGTTTCCCACCTGCTAAATATCTGTCGAGGTGTTGAAATTTGGTATTTTAGTCAAATGCCATGGAACCAGGCTCCACAGACATCCATACATAAAGTTACGGTTACAAGTTGTAAATTGATGTCTTGGTTTCTGAATGAGGCAACCTTCAATTACTGCAGGGAACTTGCTCTTGAGAAGAGATAAAAATATATAGGGTGCTGTGACTGAGGGCTTCTTCTCAGTTCCAGGAACCAGTTTGCATCCTTAATTTCACTAAGATGGAAGCTCATTACACTACAAAAATAATTGATTATTGCTGGAGATATCTACAAGATATCTCAAGTTTTTCGTCCGGACATCATGAAATCCGGACAAAATCATTTCATCCGGACATCATCAAATCCGGATTGCATCAATTTTACCGGACATCATGAAATCCGGACAAAATCAATTCATCCGGACATCATGAAATCCGGATTGCAACAATTTTTCCGGACATCATGAAATCCGGTATGCATCAATTTATCCGGACATCATGAAATCCGAGAAAATAAGATGTGTCGGATTCCGTAAATCGGAAGAAGCAAATTGGTTGCGAATCGGGAACATAGAATCCGGAAACAAATAAACCAGACGAAATTTCGAAAACAAATTCAGCTATACACCCATAAAATGCAAGAATAAATACAACAAATCAAATAAAAAGCAAACTTACTTGATATTTTTGTCCTTGGTTGAATCTCCGGATTTGGGGGTTGTCGGATGGGTTTTGGGGAACAAAGCAGAGGATGGGTTTGGGTGCGGAGGATGGAGGCCGGGTTCTTCTCTTGGTTGAATATCCGGATTTGGGGGTTCCCGGATGGGTTTTGGATAACAAAGGAGAGGATGGGTTTGGGGGTAACAAAGCCGAGGATGGAGGCTGGGTTCTCGTATGGGGTGTAAGGAGGGTAGGATGGGTATGTTTTGTAATAGAATGGGGTGTAAAGAGTCTAATTTGGGGTGTACTTAGTAATGGGGTGTGTAGAGATACTAAGGGGGTGTAAATAGAATTACTCAAAAAATTATGTTACCATGTTGCATACTCTCCGTTTCGAGTTCGGGTAAAAATAGGTTATTTTTGAAAAAAAAATTACAATTGAAAATTGAAATAATATCCAAACTAATCTAATGTGTTTGAGTTACTATGACATCAACAATATGTTTGGGGCACTATGACAATAACTTTAAAAAAAATTTAAAATGCACACAATTGATAGATAAAATAAAATGTAAAGGATAGAACGGAGGAATACTCTCCATTTCAAGTTTGGGGTAAAAATATGTTATTTTTGAAAAAAAAAATTACGGTTGAAAACTGAAATAATATCCAAACTAATACTTTTGGGATACAACATACATATCAGCAATGCTACCGTCTTTGACTACAACCTTAACTTAAAAAATTTTCCAAGATACACTAAAACTAATCCCAATCCCAACATGGCAACATTGAAAAAATACATATAAGCAAAAAATTTGAAATATCCTTGATCACGGAGACATATAGCATTAGTTTCCTTTTCAAACTAGTTTGGTAAAAAAATTTTAAAATTTGTATTAGTTTGAAACAAGATTCCTCTATTTCTATCCTTTACATTTCATTATATATATGTGATAACCCAAAACTCGGAAAAAAACGAATTTTTCTGAAAAATGGCAAAACAACAAATTATCGCTACAATACAGGTTGAAAACCTGGAAATTTCCTAAATCTCGGATGATGAAATGGACAACACTGTTGGATTCGTCTCCCAAAATCTAGTTACCCAAACGAATTTCGTTGAATTCTGAGATGGTCAGAATTTCGCTTTTTTCGAGGCAACGGAGGTCAGGTAACACATGGTATGATGACACATACCATGTAACACATAGCATGGTGACACTTGGCATAATGAGGGTCAAGTGTCATGGTTAGAGGCATGCACGAGGAGTATGAGGTGGTGGAGGCAATTCGATCGAGAAATCCAGCCAAAAAAGAGAAGAAACAAAGAGAGAAGGAAGGAGAGAAAGAGAGGGAAAAAAATGAGAAGAAAGGGAGAGAGAAAGAGGGAGAGGAAGGAAGATCGACCAGCTTCGTCCTCTAATCTACCGGCGTTCCGACGGTCGGAGTTCATTGGGATGAGAATTAAAGTCCGTCTACTCAACGAGGGCTACGCTCCAAGAGATAGAGATTCTTCCTCCTTTGGTTATTTCCACCCTAAGGACTGTTTGGTCATGTTTTCTACCCTAAGGGGCCGTTTCGTCGGATTTTTGGCCTGTGATAAGGCTGCCATGTTTCAACCCTACATATTGTTCGGATTTTGGGATTGGTTTTCGATTGGGAAAATGAGGGAATTTGGACTCGTGTCCTTCATAAAAGTTGTAGATGCATTTATGAACTTTATGTTAGGCTTTTGAATCAACCAATTCGGACCTCTACAGCCCAAGTTATGGTCAATTTCCCAGGACTGCCACAACTTAAGATGTTTATTTGTTTGTGTCCAGATTTTGGGATTGATTTCGGTGCTGATTTCGTACTGATTTCAGGACTAACTTGGGACTGTCCCATAGCCGGTTTAGTGGTTAGATTTAGGGCTGTTATGGCCTATTTTGAAACTATTTTGGTGGTCGGTCTTGTGTCTTGTGTGTAATCCAGTCTTGTGGATTATTTAAGAACTGGTTGGGGTGATTCAAAGATTGATTAGGACGGAGTCGAGTCTACTATGGGAGGTGAATTTGGGACATTTGAGTCCTATTTAGAGCATGATTGAGGCCTATGGATGGCTGGTTATGGTAGCCTATTTATGGCTTGTCTCGGGGCTGTTTTGTGGACTATTTTGTGGACATAGTATATGTCACACTTGGCCTCGAGGATCAAGGGTGTTGTTGTTTGATTTTGAATAACATGCTTGGTGGTAGTTGTATGATAACATGTTGATGTATATGTGCATAAATATATCAACATGATATGACTTTAACTGGAAATTATATGCATTTAATATAATTGTCCATGACACATGATGAATTGTGTTGTTTGAGTTGTCCATATGGCATTCATTACATATGTGACATGACATAGACATGTAATGGTGCATCGCATTGCATTATGCACGAGGACATTGCATGACATGGGTGTGAGTGCATGATATGAATCAACATTGTGTTTGATAATTGATGAGTGGACTCGGTACCGTTGGACGACGTCCAACAGAGTCGCACGGTTGCAAACATAGAAATGAAAATATGTCGGGTAATAATAAGCAGGAATAGATACCTCCTTGGGTGAAAGACCCAGTATATGTGGTTGATACGTTTCCAACAGTGAAAGCCCGTGAAAATGCAGGAAGGTGTGCGAAGCCTGCGGTGAGACCTCGAAAATTCGCTGCCCACAAAAAAACACATGGTTTTGTAAAAGAAATGGTCATTCAAATATAACATCCAAAAGTTTTGGTTTAAAGAACAAATAACTTTTGCTTTCAAAATGATCATTATATGCGATTCGTCAATGACGAATTTATCACGCATGGACATAAGGGTGTGTGGTAGGAGTAGGTGATTGACTCAAGGTTTATTACTCATTGACATCACATTGAGTAGTGGAGTCGGTAATGACTTGGAGCATGGCACATGATTGAGTCACATCTCATTTCATGACATAACATGTAGGATTCCATGGTAGAAATGACATATGTTTTTACTTGGGATGTGAATGTAGAACATGACCATTGCATGTGCACTTAGGTGGGGAGTAGCCTCTGTAGGAAGTTTTTCTATTAGGTGTGGCTCACCCTATAAGGGAAAATATTTCAAGTGCGGAACAGACACCGGTGGACGACGCTCATTTGAGGTTGCAATTGTGAAGAAAGCCAACATGTGGCTTTTAATAACCTTTTTGTAAAATATTTTAGAACAATCTAATTCTAACTTGTAATTTTATGATGCACGAGAGTTGTAATTAAACTCTTATAGATTGTTTTAAATTATGACCTTGCATGTTTCAAATGAATATGGATAAATGGACCCGGAGTGACCATTTAGTTACTAACTCTACAGGTTCTTGTAAATGGGACATAGTAGTGTGGTATCAGGTTACCTGATATCCATGAGTTTCTGTAGGTTGATGATGGTTGGTCAACGGACCCCCCGGTTTAAGGTATATATATATATGTATATATTCACTTAGCATCTCACATTGTAGGCACATGTTGGGCTTTTCCGACATTTAGCTCAAAAAAAAAAAAAAACCCTAGAATTTTTATAATAATTTTATTATATGTTTAGGGTATAAATCGAGCAAAATGAGGATTTTTCGGGAATTGATAAATGATTAAATGAAAATGTTAAATGTTATATGATCGAAAATGAGTATATGATTGAATGATATATGCTAAGTGATTAAATGATCAAACCCGGAAATTAACCCAAGTGAAAAAGGGCAAATTTGGAATTTGTGAAATAAAGAGCTAAGGGTCAAATAAAAATGAGCTTAAATGTTAAGTGGTATGTTAAATGGGAGTGATAGGAGACTTAAATGCCATAAATGAGAAATGAGACTAAGTGTGGAAGGCCAAACATGGCCTTACACTTAAATGGAAACCAAATTTTGGTATATGAAGCTCATTTTGAACAAATCCTGTTTTTGGGAGAGAAAGAGAGGAGAAAAGGGGAGAAGAGCTAGGGCTTGAAGAAGATCAAGTTTTGGTTGGGTATTTTCCCATTTTCTTGCTCCTTTAATGATCAGAACAACTTAAGTGGAGATTTGAAGAGGCTAAGGTAAGAAAACAAAACCCTAACTTTATCTTTTGTGATTTTGATTTTGGGGAAAAGCCCTAACTTAAGAAAAAGGGGTTTTTATTGGTGCTAAACCACTTTTGGAGTTATTTTGGGTGGATTCCATGGTGGGTTTTGATGTAGGATGGATTTGAGGAAGTTTATTGAAGAAAAATGGGTGAGAAATGGCAAAATTTATCATTTTTAGGCAAAACCTTTACATTTGTACTGGTACCAAAAGTGGGTACCGGTACCCATAGCATAGAGGAGTGGTATGCAGGTACGAAGTTGATCTGGTACCCATTCACGAGAGGGATTGGTGGGTGCCGACGAGAATACCCGATCTGGAGTGCTTCAAGCAACCTATTTTTGCACCTTTGCACTGTTAAGTCCCATGTTGTACACCGATTGTTAAGGAACCCTAATAAAGGATTAATAGGGGTTCAAATAAGGATAAAACTAAATAAAAAATGTACCGTACCTTGCCGCCAGAGGCAAAGCTTCGTTAAGAAGAATAATTGTTTACCCACTAAAAGTGGTGTATTTGTGATTAATTAGGGGTTGGTGAGGATCACCTAACACAGGGGCCCCGAGATCAAAGGGAAGGAGCAGCAGAAGCGAACTTTCGGTTAGTTCTTCGAGACCTGTTCGAATTCAAGTATTGTTAATTCTTTGTTCACCGTAATCATTTTCGGATTTCAAGTGTTTTGGTAGTTTACTAAATAAATCTGAAATGATTGTATGGAATATTCATATCTCTGAAATGTTATTACGAAAGTGCATATGGATTTGGAAATGTAATATTTAAAATGTTTGACAATTAATTGCATGTGAGTGATTAATTGAATTGTAAACGAATTGGTCAATTCTTGACATCTTGAATTGAATCGATATACCGAATGACCAACATGTCGGGAAGCACAAATTGACACCCGTCATGAAGGCAAATCGAAATTGTTCAATGTCCCACATGGCGGGATGCACCAATCGACATCCGTCATGATGGGAGACTGAAATTGTTAAATGTGTAAGAACATTGCCGAATGACAAAAATACTGGATTCACTGAACGGAATCCGTCATGAATGTGAATTATATAGACAAAGTGAAATAACAAACTTTGATGAGTATAAATGAGATTTGTAAACTAAATACATCCTTAGGAGCATATGTTTGAATCTCATGATTTGAGTTAAATAAATTGGTTGCATGTGAAAATGCACATTTTGATATGATCAGTGATTTGTAAAGTGAAAGCATGTGAAAATACATATTTTGATATACGATGATTTGTAAAGTGAAAGCATGTGAAAATGAATAAGCATGAATATAGTTTGATATAAGAGGCATGATTTTATGACAAATGCATGTCATGTTAAACTGAAAATTGGAATGGAACTGTATAGAACCACTAAGCATGAAAATGTTTAGCGTGTAGTTTTTACCTATGTGTAGGTTTCGAGTAAACAAGAAAGAAAGCAAGATCAAGAAGCGCAAAGTCATAGAGAAAGTTGCGGCGTATAGTATATACCCCATCATATGCATACCATTCTTTTTTAACGTGTGACATTTTCTGAACAAAAGAGTTAATCTTTGAACTATTGTTTTGTATATCATTTTGTAAAAGCATGATACGCCATTTTGTAAACGTATTGTATAAAAGTATATGTTTATGGGCCTACCATTTGAAATATTTCCGCGTAATTGAAAACTATAAAATGAAATGACATAAATAAAATATTTTTGATAAGATAAATGAAAACGGTCGGAGTAAACCGGGCTCCGGTTCTGATTCGCCATTCAGGTCGGATTGGGAATTCGGGTTGCGACACTTTTGAAAAAAAAAACAAATAAATAAAAAGAATTAAACGAGCATCCCAGAACCAATTCAAATCCGCTAATCGGGTCGGACCGAAAATGGGGTGCTACAATAAAAATACCTCAAATATAAAACGTTGAGAAATATTCCTAAATCTAATTTACTTTCTTACATGTGGAAAGTGTCTTTTGAAGTGACATTTTCTAAAATTTTGAAAACCTTAAAATTTAATTGAAAGTGTCTTTGGAAGAAAATTTTTCAGAAGTGTTTCTTAAAAGACCCTAAAGTTTAAAAATTTTTGAATTTAGACTAAAAGTGTATCTTTAAGAGACACTTTTAGTCATTTTGAAAATTTTGAATTTAGGCTGAAAATGTTTTTTAAGGAGACACCTTTACTCTTTTGAATCTTCATCCTATGTGGAAAAAACTACACAAAAGTTAGGATTATTTTTCAAACAATATTTTTCTTAGATATATTTTAAATTTTTATATTATTTTTCTAAGACTCCTATAACATATTCTTACAAGGATTTTAACAGGCTTTTTAGACATTTAGTTTAAAAATGAAAATAATTCCTCAAATACAAAAGGTTTATAAATATTTATAATCTAGTTTAGTTTTTGGCACATGCTAAAAGTGTCTCTTGAAGAAACATTTCCTAAAAGGGGAAAAGTGGGTTTATATACATTCATAGAAAACTTATTGAACATAAGTGATAAAGAAACGCTTTTAAGGTGATCAATATACCCTATGAAAAAATAATTACTCGTTGGTGAAAAAGTTAAACCTCAACAAATTAAACCCTAAAATACCCATATTTATCTCTTACACGTCATCTATAAGCCAAAAGATATTGAAATCACTCCTCCCTTTCTTCTTAAAACGTAATTTTGATGGAGGGGCTAACAAAGATGAGAGAAGACTGTCGACCAGTCTTCTAGTCGTCTTCCCTCCTCTATCTTTCTAGTCAACCTCTTGCTCCCCCCTTCGTGGTTTCTTCCTCTCGCAAGGTTTGGAGTTTTTGGTTCTCCTTATTTTGTTTTTCCCCATTTTATCATATCTTCCCATCTTGTATATCTTTGTTGTTAGAAAAGGGTTCTTATTTACTCACAATTTGATTAGATTAGATTTTTTTATGATGTTTGCTTTTGTTATTTCATAATGTCAATGATGAATATGTAATTCATAAGTTGCATTTTCCATTGTGTTTGTTCTTAAAAAATAAGGGAAATTTTATTACATGACTGTAGAAAGATGAATTCTGGTTAACATTTAGAGTTATGGAAGCTTTAAATTGGTCTTAAATCGTATTTACTACCATACCAGACAAATTTACTACTGTAATATACTAAACCTACTATCATAACATAATAACATAATACATATGCAACCATATAACAAATTACGAAAACTAGTATATATTCGGCCACTAATAGTTGCAATTACATTATACGTGAAATCCATATAAGATAGGAAATACATTCAATACAAAACTCATTTACATAACATAATACATAGTTGACCTAAATTACTACCAAAACATACTAAAACCACTACTAGAATATATTGAATATACTACCATAACTGCTACATCTACTACCAAAGTGAAAACTTCCAAACCAACTACAAATGAGGACTCCGAGTTCCTTTAATCCATTATTTAGTTGCTTAATCAAAGTTAAGTTAGTATATTATTTAATAGATTTACATTTTTGAAGCACACAATACATAGTTTACCTAAACTACTACCATAATATGTTGAATCTACTATCATAACATATTAAATCTACTAGCATAGCATAAATAGTTGCAAATCCATTATTATTTTAGTTGCTTATTCTTGAAGCTATAATGACTGACCATGATTACTTCTCATTTCAGGAAATAAGATGTTTACTTATTACATTGTCTTTTTTGGTCAGAAAAATGGAGTTTGTGTTTCTTGGTTCGAATTTCAATGAAGGGTGTTTTTCTATAAAGGTGGGTTATACAAAGCTTATAGGACTTATGATGAAGCAATACGAGCTTGGGTGCTTTATCCACCGAGATGGAAGAGAACAGAAGTAGCTCCAAGATTGGCTTTGTTCCCTCCAAAATATGGACATGAAGACAACCATAAGGACATGCGAGATATGGTATTTGCATTTCTTAAATGTTATAGGACCGCTAACAACATTAATGTATCTAATTGTAATTTGGAAGTTGTTGTAATACAATTACAAACTTTCTTATTTATTATACTATAGGTTCTTTTTAGTGTTATGTAGTATTGACAATTTGAAACATTTTTTCCTACTCATATTGTTTTCTTTGAAACATCAGATAAACACCTTGACTGTTCTTCCATGGAATCGAAGATGCTGGTGTTGTATCTAGGCTTTTGCTAAGCCACTCGCTCATGACCCTCCATGGGACGCTTTCCTTGTGCTCATGCGGAACGACTCTCTTTTCTTGGTGCCATGTAGTTGATGTAAAATAAACCAAGTGAAGCCTAGAATATCTTTAAACCTTCAATCAACTAGTAATCAAGAGATGAAATTGATAATCCAAGTTTTGAAAGAGCTTTATGGTGTCGAATATAGGGGTAGAATTGTTTTCATAGGCTAGCGTGACAGACACCAAATTTTAAATGGGCATTTAAAGAGGGATTCGTCAAATCTAACGGAAATACAGACATATTGTAAATGTGTTTGTTTGAATGTTGGCAAATAACATTTCAATTCAAATGATTTATCGAACGCATAATGTGTCCGCTTGCTGCAATCAAACAGCCTTTCGAATGCAAATTTAATTTGTCAAACGATAACCCTGACACATATTTTAAGCAATTTTTTGATGCATTATTTTAACTATTTTCATGCTAATAGTATTAGCTGTAAAGTTATTCTTGCAAACATTCGATCTAATTTGAATAAAAGCATGCAATTTAAATGGTAATAAGATGTGTAAAACATCTTCATTAAAAATTTTCACTACAAATGTGAGTCCAAAAAATATGAACCTAATGTCATATACTGAATCATGATTGAATAAGTTATTGAATACATCATGAATAAGTGCTTGTCCAACAAACATAAACTTCTTGTTCTATAACAATGAAGTTCCCCATATTTGTCATTAAACTACACCTATATATATATATATATATATATATATATATATATATATATATATATATATTACATTTTCTACAAAGTTATTCTCCTAAATTCAATGAAGTCCACCCGTGATTCATATTCTTTCCTATTCTTGGTTATTTTTATGCTTTCTCAATGTACATACAAGTTTTAATTGATAAAAGTCCACATTTCCCTAGGACAAACAAAAAGAAAACAAATATCAATGTCCAACATCGAAATTTACTCTAGTATATTCCTAAATCTATGTAAAGTCTTTAGATTGTGTTACTATTTGATCATGAATAAGTCTTTCCTTAATCTATCACTCGATATCTAATCCTATTATGGTAGTAGATAAGACAATTATAGTAGTAGATAAGACAATTCGATGAGTAGATCAAATCAGTGTTCATCCAAATTTAAGAATTTATGTTGTTCATAAATCTATGCAAATTACAATTTTTTAACTTTTTGTAGCCAGACAGTAAAAAAAACAACATCAAATGTTGTAGATGGTAGTGATCATGTCTTCTGATAATAGATCCGATATATTATGGTAGTAAATATTATAGTTACGATAGTAGATCCAATATATTATGGTGGTAAATATAGCAGGTACGGTAGTAGATCAAAGATATTTCATAGGGTGTACTGACCACCCTAAAATGCATTCTTTATCACTTATGTACAATAATATTCGTATGACTGTATACAAACCTACTTTTCCTTTCTAAAAGTGTCTCTTGAAGACACTTTTGATTTTTTTTTTAAAAATTTTGATTTACATTGAAAGAGTCTTTTAAAGTGACACTTTCATAATTTTGAAAATTTTGAATTTAGTTTGAAAGTGTCTCGTGAAGAAATACTTTCTAAAAATTCGAAAACTAAAAATATTTCTTGAAGAAACACTTTCTAAATTGTTAAAATGTTATATTGAAAGTGTCTTTTAAAGAGATACCTTCATAATTTTGAAAATTTTGAATTTAATTTGAAAGTATCATTTGAAGAGACACTTTTTATAATTTTAAAATTTGTTAATATAAGATGAAAGTGTTTTATGAAGAAACACTTTTCTGAAAATTTGGAAACTGCAGGTGTCTCTTGAAGAGGCACTTTTTAAATTGTTGAAATGTTATATTAAATTGAAGAGACATTTTCTAAATTGTTGAAATGTTATACTGAAAGTGTCTTTTGAAAAGACACCTTCATAATTTTGAAAATTTTGACTTTGCACTTGAAAGTGTCTTTTGAAGAGACACAGTTGCACTATTTCATAAAATAACAATTACACTAAAGGTGTTACTTCAAGAGACCTTTAGACCATTCTATAAAACAACTTTTATATCGAGCACTTCATCCCTAATACAAATCAGAAATTTAGCACAAGTATAGATCATGATTAACATTTTATCCAATATTAATCAGCCCATATTAACCAAGTCAACACCTTTCCATACAATGTATCAAACATCCAATGGCCCATTGTCGAATGTACTCTCCATATCAATAAGTCCAATTAACATAAGGCTTAATCATTATCACATGGTCGAGGAATCCTTTTTCGAAACCCAAACTATCACATAACTTGATCAGGTACATGCCATTCAATTATGTGGTAACAGATCAATGGTGATATAATGCATCAAATATCTTTCCCAACTACACAATAATTGAGAAGTCCACTCCTCAACATTAGGTTGCCATAAAATCTATTAAGTAATTTTTTTTTTTTTTTTTTTTTGTTATTTGTAATCAAGAGTTTGGAAATTGTTTAAAGATAATGGTTAAGGCAAAAAAGTCAAAGTTTTATCACTTGATTTGGTATAAGTTGATCAAGTTGGTGCCTATATTGAGATAAAACATGCATAGATTACGAGGTGGTTCGATACTCCTCTTTCCATTTGTATAAATTAGAAAACATAGAATGAATAAACAACAACTACAAACCAAGACTTTCAGTATGATCATAATAGTAAAATTAATGATAATTTTTGCATATGTATCGAATGACCAGTGGAGCTACAAGTAATTGATCATCATGTGGAGTTAAATGCAAACGATTAAGTGCAATGTTTGAAAACCTATCCCTAATATCAACTGCCTAAATATATTAGAAGTATCAATATGAGAAGCGTGACACAATTATCGATAAAGCCACATTAAACATGTACTACCCCAATTGTAACAAATAGCCTTCAAATCCTATAGGAACGATAAAAACATAAGGTGCATCTTATTGCTAAACTTTCCTAAAAAGAGGAAACCTCTAATAAGTTGAAAATATAGGCCTTAACATATCATCACATAGACTCCTCATTAGCATATGGTGCCAAACTAGTTTAGCTCCGACTCAACCATGTAAGATAAAGGTGTTGCCCATCTAAATTTGTATCCTCTAGAATGAGTCCCAACCGAGTGATAACATATATCAAATACTCAGATGTGCTGCCCGTGTTGTTGACAATGCCCAGAGTACTTTCGATCAGGCTGGAGGCTGAACGGATCGGGGATGTGGACCGATTTTACCATATATACATTTTTGAATCTTTGTAGAAATAAATGTCGCAATCGTTTTACCCGGTTAAAGAGGGTTACCGTTTTGTCAATTAACACTTTCATTCAATATGACATGTATGCCCTTTCAACATTATTATTTACAAAAACATTATCAGGAGTTGTGCTCCTGGAAATAAATCAAATATGTTCTTCCCATGAAAACTTATACATTTTTGGTTTCTTTACAAAAAGGATCAAATAATGTCATATGATGAAATGTATGCATGAGACGGAGCGTTTACTTATACTTCGCACGATTCGACGATGACTATGAATTCTGAGGTCTTTGCTCTTGTTCCTAGTCACTTAGTACCTGTGCGATGATAAAATAACGATGTTCGCGTACTCATGCTTAGTGGTTCTATGCAATTCTTTTCCTTCAATTAAACACAATGTCTTGACTTTTCTAAAACAATGTTTGGCTAATTAATAGTCCATGCAATACATTATATATATGTGCTTATTTCACATACTTTCATTTGCAAATCATTTGAACACTTCAGTATACAATTCCATATGCAATATTTCATTGACTCAAATCATACATTCACGTTTACTTATAATTTTGCCCTTAAGCAATTTAACCATTTCTTTCGTGCCTAGGACAAAATCACTGGTATGGTCTCAACGAGATTCTTGAGCCGTTAAGAAAAAACATTTATAACACGATCACGATCCTAGTTGGAGGCTCTTGTTGGTTATTTAAAAATCATTATGTGTACCTCTGCGTCTTTGATCGTTGGGCTATGGATCAATATACCACTATATTTCATTTCGTTCACAGTACTGCTAGTTTGACCCTTATTAGTATACCAATCTATCATTAACTCTATTAAGGGCATTAAAACTTAGTCACAGTAATTTACAATATTGTATATACATTTATACCCAAATAATACATTTTGATCTTTCAAATGCGATTTTATGGCAATGCATTTGAAATCAATTTTCCCAAATCGCTTAAAACAAATCACATATACGATTTTCTGTGAAAATCATTTCAACCAACGATCACAAAACTTGAAATAAGAAGAGAGGTATGAAGAACAAACCTAAAAAGGTAGTAGCTCCTCGATTCCTATCCTCAGAATCTCGTTTTTAGGTCAGACTTCCTCATCACCAACCCTTAATCCATCACAATTAGAGAACAATATTAGTTAGCTTATTTAGTTAGTTAGAGTTGTTTTCTACCCAACTTCCTTCAAGTAAAATTTAATGGGAACAAATGAGCCATATTTTACCCAACTTCCTTCAAGTCCATTGTTCCCCTATAAATCTATTTTATTCAAAAATCTGAATCATTCAATTCGGAGCACTGAAACTCAAGATATGTTCAAAACAACCGGGACTACTCTATTTACCCGAAAATAGAGCTTCACTTTGATGAATTTCTGGGTCCAATGAGGTCTAAATTTGAATACACTTATTATTTAAAGGAGATTTGTTCTTCTAGAAGTATAGTTTACCCAAAAAGTTGAATTACTTAATTTGGATGAGTGAAACTCAACTTATGACCTAAATACCAAAATTGTTCCAAAGCACCAAAATTGTACCAAACTGAACTAGAATTTGCCTGAAAACAGAGCCTTACTTTGATAAATTTCTGGGTCCCAAATTTGAATACACTTATTTCAAGAAGATGTGTTATCCTAGAAGTCTAGTTTACCTAGAAATTTGACTCACTCAATTTAGATGAGTATGACCAAGTTATGACAAAAACAAAAACATGGGTTTTGGAAAATTTTAACAGCATCTCCCTTAAAACCCCAACATTTCCTTTATACAAAAATTGCTCAAAACCAATCCTAACCCAAAAGCACTTTGAAACTTAACCCAAAATAACCCCAAAACTGATCTACAATCATTTAAAGCACTTCTATTCTGATTTGGGGTTTTCATCAAACTTAAACACAACATTAAAGGGATTAGGGTTAGTTTCATACCTTTAATCTCTTTCTCTTTTCACTTCCTTCTTCTTCCTTATTCTTTGTTTGGCTCAAATCCTTGGAGAGCACAAAGCAAACTTGGTCTCTCTCGCTCTCAAGCGTGCCCTAGTTCTCGATGGCGAAGATATGCACACAAATGAAATCTGTTAAAGACCAATTTTTGGTCTTAACTCAAAACATTCACTAGGCCTTGTTTGGCTAACACATTATTTCCTCATTTCTCATTTTTTCATTTTAATCATTCTTTTCTCTTTCATTTTTTATTCAACTTATTACCGTTCTTCCATTTTGGCACATACACTTCTCATTTATGACCCTTAGGTCATCATTTTGACATTTTACCAATTTAACCTTAATTATTTTATAATTTTTGGGTTTTATCATTTTTTTGTTCTTTAACAATATGAATTCCGGAAAAATACAATTTAACTTATTTTATACTCTAAACATGTTATAAAACTGCTAGGTTATTTTTAGGGCGTTACAACTCTCCCTTCCTTAAAAGAATTTCTTCCTCGAAATTACCTTCATTGAACAGTTGTGGATACTGCTGACGCATGGTTTCTTCACTTTCCCCCATGACTTCCTCTGTCTTGTGATTTTCTCCACAATACTTTGACTAATAGGATTCGCTCGTTCCGCAATTCTTTGACTTCTTGAGTCAAGATCTCTATAGGCTCTTCTTCGTATGTGAAATCTGGTCTAAGCTCAATAACTTCCGAAGAGACCACATGTGATGGGTCTGACCTATGCCTCCTTAACATTGAAACATGGAAAACATTATGGATCTTTTCCAACTCTGGAGGTAAGGCTAGTCTATGTGCCACTAAACTTACTTTCTTGATCACTTCATACGACCCAATGAACCTAGGGCTCAACTTGCCATTTTTCTCGAATCTCACGACTTTCTTCCAAGGAGAAACTTTTAAGAACACTTTCTTATCGATCTCATATTGAATGTCTTTTTTCTTCAAGTCGGCATAAGACTTTTGTTTATTTGCGGCTACTTATAATCTTTCTTTGATCATTTTCACCTTTTCCTCGGTCTCTTGAATAAAATCGGGGCCGATTACTTTCTTAACCTTTCATCAGCGTAATGGTGTTACATTTCCTTGGTAAAGGCCTCGTAAGGTGTCATTCCAATACTCGACTGGAAGCTATTGTTTTACACAAATTCAACTAAAGGAATATGTCTATCCCAACTACCCTCATAGTTGATCACACAACTTCTTAGCATATCTTCTAAAACTTGAATCACTCTCTCTTATTATTCATCTGTCTACGGGTGGAAAGCTGTGTTGAAATTTAGTCGAGTGCCTAAAGCCTCTTGTAATTTTCCCTAAAATCTCGAGGTAAACCTCGGATCTCTATCTGAAATGATAGACACTGGAATGCCATGTAACCGAACTATTTCCTTTATGTAAAGTTGTTCCAACTTATCAAGTGAATGGTCAGTTCTTACTGGTAGGAAGTGAGCTGACTTCATCAATCGATTACACCACGACCTCTAAAGCGAATCATGCTTTCTCTTATCGTGTTAACTTGATATAAATCCATTGTGATTTGGTTCCATTTCCACTCGAATTATTCTAATAATTTATAACAATCGAAGGAACTTGATGTTCGGCTCACTCTTATAAACCACCACGTTTTGGTCCTGAATTCGAGTATCTCTTTTCATTCGACCACGGTGTGAGTCTTTGAATCCTGATTACATTTTCGTACTGCCAGGATGATCGCCAATGATGTCTGTTCAAGATAGTTTCTGCAATCATAAATCATTAGTTCACCTGATCAGTTCTCTGTCAATAATCCATCTCCTCTTGACTCATTTTCTTATCGTGACACAGTGCGAAATACTCATCACTCACGTTCAGTGTTGATTGTTAAATGATTTTATAATAATTTATCTACTAATGTTATTAGTCGATAACGACAAATGATTCAACCTCTTATGATGGATTTCTCTTAGGCGTCTGCGCCGCAACATTGGCTTTCGTGATGGTAGTCAATCACACAATCATAATCATGATCAATTCCATCCATCCACGATTGTCTCAAGTTAAGCTCGTTCTTTGGAAGCGAGCCATAAGACTTTTGTGATTGGTGTAGATGAAACACTTTTCTCCGTAAAGATATGTCTTATTATTTTCAATGCAAACACAATGGCGGCCAATTCCAAATCATGTGTAGGGTAATTCTTTTCATGCGGCTTCAACTGCCTTGAAGCATAAGCTACCACTTTACCCTCTTGCATAAGGACACATCCGAGTCCATTTAAAGAAGCATCGTTGAAGATCACATATTCTTTACCGAAGGTCAGCTGAGTAAGAACCGGAGTCTCGGTTAAAAATGCTTTCAACTTTTCAAAACTAACTTGACACTTTTCACTCCACTCAAATCTCACATTCTTTTGGAGTAATCTTGTCATTGGAGCCGTAGTCATCGAAAACCCCTTAACGAACCTTCTGTTGTAACCTACTAAGCCTAGGAAGCTACAAACTTCCATGACACTTCTTAGTGGTTTCCATTCAAGAATCACTTCTATCTTCCTTAGATCCACCCTAATTCTTTCTTTCGATACAATGTGTCCAAGAAAGGACATTTCTTGTAACCAAAATTCACACTTACCATTTTTGCATACAACTGTTCCTTTCTCAAGGTTTCTAACACAACCCGAAGGTGCGTATCATGATCTTCCCGATCCTTTGAATACACGAGGATTTCATCTATAAACACCATGACAAACCGATCTACATACGGTTGGAAAACCGCGATTCATTAAGTCCGGCCGCTGGTGCATTTGTCAACTCAAACGACATTATAAGGAACTCATCATGTCCATACCGTGTTCTAAACGCCGTCTTATGCACATCCGCATCCTTAATCCATAATCGATGATACCTAGATCGTAGGTCGATATTCGAAAAGACACTTGCACCTTTCAATTGGTCAAACAAGTCATCAATTCTAGGTAATGGGTACTTATTCTTTACTGTCATCTTATTCAGTTGCCTATAATCAACACACAACTGAAGTGTACCATCTTTCTTCTTAACAAAGAGCACTAAAGCTCCCCATGGTGATACACTTGGACGAATAAATCCCTTCTCTAATAATTCTTGCAATTGGTGCTTCAACTCTTTTAACTCCACCGGAGCCATTCTATACGGTGTAATGGATGCCGGAGTGGCACCCGGAACAACATTGATTGCGAACTCAATCTCTCTCTATGGAGGCAATGGCATCTCCTCGAAAACACGTTCGGATAATCACAAACCGTAGGGATGTCTGATAAACTAGGCTCTGCCTTTTTCGTATCAATCACATATGCCAAGTTGGCTTCACACCCTTTCTGAACCATCATTCTTGCAGTGGCATCAGATATCACATTAGAGAGGTGGTTTGACCTCTTGCCGATAAAAGTCACTTCCTCGCCACTCGGTGTCCTTAAGGTCACTCGTTTCATTCTACAATCAACTACCACTTGGTGTCGAGACAACCGATCCATCCTTAATATCACATCGAATTCTTTTAATGATAACTCGATTAAGTCTCCCAGAAATTCATACTTCGTATTCTGATGAGATAATCTCTATAGAATTTATTCACAATGACATTATGCCCTAGCGGATTTGTCACCAAGATATCATACTCGGTTTCATTCTTCGGTAAACTACCCAAACTCGGAATGAAAGTACAAACATAGGAATGGGTTAATCCTGGATCTATCAATGCATGTACAATAGTCTCAAAGATATGGAAATTACCAACTATCACAACCGGGGCATCTTTATCTTCAACTGCCTTCATTGCATACGCCACAGGTACAGACACGGGCATCTGTGCGCCTATGGTCTGTAAACATTTCAGCACACTCGGTGATGCAATACTCTTGTTGTCCTTATTGCTCTTCTGTACTGCTGAAACCGTACCCTTAGTTCGGGGTGCTGTGAAAGAACGAGCTCTAAGACAATCTTTAACTTTGTGCTTATTGTATCCACAAACCAAACAAGCACTGTCCAATCTCGACACTCTCCTTTATATGTTTCTGTAGCGCCCGACCGAGGGTCACATTGACTAATTAAATCCGCTTTGTGGAATTCTATCTTAGGTTGTTTCGCACCTAAGTCTTGGCATCGGACTAGCACCAATTACTCGTGGACACCGAGTTACTCGACACCACCTTAATACGTTCCTTCACTGGGACCCATTCATTCATGTTTAAATTGAAAATATGAGAATAATACACTTAAATATAGTTCGTAAGAGTCCGATCACGACCCTCTTACCATTATTACATACTCGACTATATTAGCAATAGTCCAAAAGAATTTAATTGCAATTCTTTTATACAAAAATGCATGCTAGAACTGGTTTGTCCCTAGCACTTTTACAAAGTATTTATCAAGGCCACATGTCGGCCTTCTCCACAATCACGACCTCGTTTGAGCGCATCCACCGGTGTCGACCCTGCACCTGAAAGGGTTGTCCCATATAGGGTGAGCCACGCCTAGTAGAGAATTCCTCCTATAAGGGCTACTCCCCACCTAAGTGCATATGCAATGTTCACTCAACATTTCACAATCACATTCCAATAAGAACATGCCAATTCTATATGGAATCCTACATGCCATGCCATGAAATGAGATGTGACTCACCATAGTATACATCTTGCAGCCTCACCGGCTCCCTCACTGCGCCCTAAGCCCATGTGTGATAAACCTTCATTCTGGATGACATCCAATGCTCATTTTCAAAACAAATTTAATTTGTTTATAAACCAAAAGCTTTTTGGATGATACATCACAATGATCATTTTATATTCAAAATCCATGCGCCTTTGTGCAGGTAGCGGATTTTTGGTGTCACACCGTGTGCTCCGCAAACCTAGACACTTTTACGGCCTTTCACTGTTGGGGACTATGTCTGACCATAATTGGCGGGCTTTTCACCCGAGGGATGATCTATCCCTTCTTGCTAATACCCGACACATATTTTCTTTACTATTTTATTCAACCGTGTGACTTTGTTAGACGTTATCCCATTTAACCGAGCCCACCCAATCAAATACCAAAAGCAGTGTCGATTTACTAACCATGCACTCACACCCATTTAATACGATGTCCCCGTGCATATGCAATGCAAGATGCCATTGCATGTTATATCATGTCTCATGCACGATGAATGCTACATGGACAATTCTACTAATGCATGTCACCAATGCATCATGGACAATTATATCTATATGCATATAATTTCCACACATCTTTTCATTCATGTCAATATATTATGCAAGCATATAACAACATTCACATTTAACATGCCATTCTATGATCAAGCAATGACACACACAAAAGCCAACCATGTAATGGCCATTGCACACAACAATTCCCCACATATCAACATATTGGAGCACACACATTGACATCCAACCATGTCACTCTTAGCCTAGCAATGACACACTCAAACAAGTCACATAATGGCCCACGAAGCAAGCCACAATCACACGCAAATCGGGCCACTAGACCGACCCGAAACAAGCCACTAACACAAGCCTCAAGTAGTCATAGGCAAGCCTAGGCGTAGCCCACCTCCACCTAGGCGGACCAAAAAGTCCACATTCCATGTTCCCGGGTTCACCTAGGCGTAGCTGCCCACACCTAGGCGGACCCCTATGCCTAAGCGGACCTTCCCTACGCCTAGGCGTAGTAGCAATCTTCAATGGAAGATTCACACCTTCGCTTAGGCATACCAAGGTCCGCCTAGGCAAAGAAACATTGAGCAGAACCCGAAAATCCCATTTTTCTTTGCCAAACAGGCCTTTAACTGAAAACCCCGCTTTTCTCGGCCCAAAAGTGGAAAGTAAGCCAAGGTAGGAAGAATCTCTTACCTCTAGGCATGTGATACTCGGGTAGGAAGCCTCCTAAACCAACAACTTTGATTTCCCGAAATCTCCCCTCTTAGTTCTTCGGCGAAATCCCTATTTCCAGGTACCTACACGTACCTCTCGTAGATGAATTGAACTTTTGTTCTTAGCCAGACGAAAACCGACCAACGAAACAAAAGAAGATCTTGGGAGGAAGCCTTGGCTCTCCTCTTCTCTCTTCTCCTCTCTCTCATGATCAAAACTAGGAAAAATGGGCTCTTTTTGCCTTAATTCCTCTTTTGTCCCAACTTAAGTTTAAGTTGGATGTGTGGCCCATGTCGCGCCACATGCCCACCCTCGTTCGGGTCCGATTCTAGCCTGAAGCGATTTATTTCATCTCTGTTCAAGTTAAATTTATATTCCATGAACTTAACTCAAGTCATTTCCTAACTTTTGAGATTTCCGTAGACAATCTTGTACCCAGGAGTCACTGGACTCCCTCCGCCCCGAAAATTGTGAAAATCCGACTTCCTAGGAATTCGATGAAATTCATCTAGGTAACTAGATTTCGCGAGACGAATCCTACTGTGAGTTTCGTTTCATCATCCAAGATCTAGAAAATTTCTAGGTTTTCAACCTGTACTATTATGGAAATTTATCGTTTTACCATTTTTCAGAAAAATTCGATTTTTCTCGGGTTTTACATTTCCTCCCACAATGTGTGCAATAAGGAGGAGCTGGTCCTCTTGATGAACCTCATGGTGTACTAGCAACTGATGGTGCGGTAGAGTAGCTATCGGTGATGCGAAATTTGGTCCCACTAGGTACATCCAAGTTGGTCGAGGAACCCTGTGGTCCTCTAAATTTCTTATTCTGGTGCTAATAAGAACTTGAATGACTGGGGTTTTTCTTACCCTGTCTTCTTTCTTTTCTATCATACTCTTCTTTCTTTACCCTTTCAACATGCAACGCACATGTCACAATCTTATAGAAGTCATCATGGTCGAATCTTATGACATAGGCCCGAATATAGTCATTGAGGCCATCCTCAAACTTACGACACTTCTCCTCCTCAATAACTAGCATCTACGGAGCATGCCCCTTCCCCCGACCGAGGTAATTCCTTTGATACTTTGTCACACTCATCTGCCTTTATTTCAAATTATGGAACTCTCTTCTCATATTGCTAAGGTAAATACGACCCATGTATTGCTTCCTGAATTCTGCTATGAAAAACTACCAGGTAATACTTTCGATTGAGTGCGATCCTCACGGACACCCACCAGCGAAAGTAAAGCGTCATCTGAAGCCGGTGAGATCCTGCGCTCTAAATTTTCCTCTGGTGTGTAGTGCATTTGTTGAAGCATTCTCTTAGTTTTTTCGAGCCAAATTTCCTCCATTGAAGGCTCATCATCCTTCTTTCCAAGAAAATCTATGGGTCGGTATCTTGCCATTCTCTCTATGGCTGACCGCTGAGGAGCAACTGTAGTTGATTACGTTGCTCTTTGCAGTGCTTGAGCTATTTGTTGGAGGATATCGATAGTACCTCCTGCTACTTGACCTTGCTTATGTATTGATGGATCATGTGATGCTTGACCACCATCCACATTAACGGGGCTATTTGGGCGACTTCCTAAGTCACCACTGACCCTATGGTGGCCTGAACTATCCATGCTTAACCTATTAAGACAAGATCCGCATCAGAGTCACGTCATCCTTTATATGCAAATGCAATGCATGTGACAAACAATTTTAAAAAATCATTTTATAGAATTGCCTAAACCTAGGCTCTGATATAACTAAATATGTCGCGCCCCCATTCCAAACCCGGTCTGGAGGTCGAACCGGATCCGGGGACGCGGACCAGTTTTACCATATATACATTTTTTAATATTGTAGAAATAAATGTCGCATAATCATTTGGGTTAAAGAGGGCCCATTGTTTTGTCAATTAACACTTTCATTCAATATGACATGTATGCGCTTTCAATATTATTATTTACAAAACATTATTAGAGTTTGTCTCCACAAATAAATTAAATATGTTCTTCCCATGAAAACTTATACATTTTTTGTTTCTTTACAAAAAGGATCAAATAATGTCATAGGATGAAATGTATGCATGAGACGGGCGTTTATATACTTGCACAATTCGGCCCGATGACTATGAATTAAAGGTCTTCTTTATTGTCCTAGTCACTTAGTATCTGCGCGATGATAAAAACAATATGCTAAGCATTTTCATGCTTAGTGGTTCTATGCAATTCTCTTTTCATTTCAATTAAACACAAATGTGCAGCTTTTCTAAAACAATGTTTTGGCACAATTTCAATAGTCCATGCAATATACATTATATATATGTGCTTATTTCATATATTTTCATTTGCAAATCTTTTGATCACTTCAAAGTATAAAATTTCATATGCAATATTTCATTCGAAACTCAAATCATGCATTTCACACATTTACTTATAATTTTGCTCTTATACGAATTTAACCATTTCTTTCGGTGCCTAGGATAACGGAATTACCGGCACGGTCCCGTTGGGCTATAGATCGGTAGAAAAAAAAAATTATAACACAGTACGGTCCCGTTGGGCTGTTGACTGGTTATTTAAAAATCATTGTGTGTACACTACTGATACTGTTCCGCTGGGTTATGGATCGGTATGCCATTATATTTTATTTTGTTCACAGTACTGCTAGTTTGACCCTTATTGGTATACCAATTTATCCTTAACTCGAATATGACAAATAACATTCTATTAAGGGCATTAAAACCTAGTCATAGTAATTTACAATATTGTATATACATTTATACCCAAATAATACATTTTGATGCTCATGCAACTTTTATGGCAATGCATTTGAAATTAATTTTCCAAAATTGTCTAAAACAAATCACATATGCAGTTTTCTTGAAAATCATTTCAACCAACAATCACAAAAACAAAACTTGAAATGAAAAGAGAGGTATGGAGAACAAACCCAAAAAGGTTGTCGCTCCTCGATTCCTATCCTCGGAATCCCATTCTTGGGTCATACTTCCTCGCCACCAACCCCTAATCCATCATAATTAGAGAACAATATTAGTTGGCTTATTTAGGTTTCTAGTTAGGGTTGTTTTCTACCCAACTTCATTCAAGTAAAGTTTTCTAGGAACAAATGAGCCATATTTTACCCAACTTCCTTTAAGTCCATTGTTTCCCTATAAATATATTTTATTCAAAAATTTGAATAATTCAATTCAGAGCATTGAAACTCAAGATATGTTCAAAACAACCGGGACTACTATATTTTCAAAACAGAACTAGAATTTGCCCGAAAATAGAGCTTTACTTTGACGAATTTTTGGGTCCAATTGGGTCTAAATTTGAATATACTTATTTCAAGGAGATTTGTTCTCCTAAAAGTCTAGTTTATCCAAAAATTTGAATCACTCAATTTGGATGAGTGCAAATCAACTTATGGCCTAAATACCAAAACTATTCCAAAACACTAAAACTGTACCAAATTGAGCCAAAATTTGCCAAAAAACAGAGCCTCACTTTGACAAATTTATGAGTCCAATGGGGTCTAAATTTGAATACATTTATTTAATGGAGATTTTTTCTCATAGAAGTCTAGTTTACCCAAAAATTTGAATCACTCAATTTGGATGAGTGAAACTTAACTTATGGCCTAAATATCAAAATTGTTCCAAAACATCAAACTATATGGCCCGAACGAGAAATTTGCTGAAAATGAGGCCTGCTTTGGCCGAATTCCTAGGTCAAATGGCTAAGTTATGGCCAAAACAAAAACATGGGTTTTGGAAAATTTTGACAGCATCTCTACTAAACCCCAACATTTCCTTTATACAAAAATTCCTCAAAACCAATCCTAACCCAAAAGCACTTTGAAACTTAACCCATAACAGCCCTGGCGATCTCTGACCATTTAAAACACTTCTATTCCGGTTAGGGTTTTCATCAAACCAAACACAACATTAAAGGGGTTAGGTTGGTTCATACCTTTAATCTCTTTCTTTCAACTTCCTTCTTCTTCCTTCTTTGTTTGGCTCAAATCCTTGGAAACCTGGCTTGACTTAGTCTCCTCTCATCTCAATCGTGCCCTAGTTCTCAATGTGAAGATATGCCCAAATGAGAAATGCTATTCAAAGACCAATTTTTGGTCTTAACTCAAAACCTTCACTAGGCCTTGTTTAGCTAACACATTATTTTCTCATTTCTCATTTTTGCATTTTAATCCTTCTTTTCCCTTTCATTTGTTATTCAACTTATTACCCTTCTTACATTTTGGCACATACACTTCTCATTTATGACCCTTGGGTCCTCATTTACCAATTTAACCTTAATTCTTTTATAATTTTTGGGTTTTATCATTTTTTTGTTCTTTAACAATATAAATTCCGGAAAAATACAATTTAACTTATTCTATACCCTAAACATGTTATAAAACTGCTAGATTATTTTTAGGGCGTTAAATGTTGCTTCATCAATTAGCAATCCAAGAAGAATGACAATGTCTTGGAGTGTGGTCGTGCACTCCCCTTGATGTAAGTGGAAAGTATCTGGTCGTCATCTCTCAACAAAGGCAGTAATAAGGTGCTAGTCTAAGGAAATGCATCCTAAACGTGCAACACCATAGAAGCCTGCCTGATGTAACAATGGAATGATACACGTATCTAGAGCAATACTCCGATGAAGGATGGCCTCACGATGTCGACAATGAAGCTTCTTTAGTTACCTGTTTTCCTTACTTTATCTGAAGAAGACATGTAGTAACACATTGTCCATGTAAAGGCTAAAGGATCACAAAGGTCGACTCTATAAATGAGGTAATGCACATTAAAGAGAAGTGTTAAGGCAATGTATTAGCACTTGTGTACACACTACATATTATATATATAAAAAGACTTCGCCGTTATTTAATATTTCATCATTAGATTGATATAAATTTTTAATTTAATTAATAAATCACGTATGTATAGCATGAGAGGAAATCATAATGGGATCATGATATTAAGATTCCTATCCTTATTGCAATTGTATTAGTGTCTAAGTCTCTAATCTGGATCAGCGAGACTAGACATTGTTGATTCGGACGAGACTACTTATATCATCTCCTTGATTGGATCAACTTTTGATAAAACTTTCTGATTATGATCATGATTGGTCGATTGACATGGATGCTTGCTAAAGAGTAGCTAAGTACATGAGAGACCTATCGCCCAGAACAATCATATGGATCATCTATTTAAATGTAGATGAATTTATCTCTTATCACGGCAATGATCTGATATCCTTAGACCTGAGGTGTCAAGGATATCTTGAATCTTGGTCCGTTCTTTGACCTCGGTCCATGTTGCTTCTTGGAGGTCACTCTTTGGATGATAGTCGAGTATAGATTGAGGTGTTCCAAGGGAATTGAGTAGATAACAAAAGATTCACCACTCCTAATAGAGAGAGTGTCATTAACTACTTCTTGAATCATTGCAAAAATCTCAGCTGATCAAGATACCATGAAGAGTGTCTTCAGGTGCATAGCAGGTGAATAATGGTGGGGATAGAATCAAATCTCACCCATTCAGATGTGGCGTGGCTGATCTAGTGGGAACTACGTGATTTTGTGCTCAAATAAAGTGGGGTATAAGATTAGTGGCAAATGATAGATTGCGATATTTGTGTCTATGGAAGGGTATGCGGTCATTACCGCGACTCTTTGGTCAATTGGAGTCATGATGTGTTGCTGGTCGCTCATTACTTGCCGATTCGTAGTTGAATCAAATTGGCCAACTTATGCTTAGGAACCTATTAGGTGACACACTTAGAAAGTATGGCGATAAACGGTTGAATGCAAATCTAATATAGAGAACTATTATAGAATGGAATATCGTAGGATTAGTAGAATCACAGGTTTGAAGGCCTCATAAGAGAATAACAGGCTTAGGCTTGTTCTTGATAGGTTGGTGAAGGAACATGCCGCAACACACTTGAACTCTGCCTTCTCATACTATAGTAGGAGCATTTTGAACATTTCATAGGCTGGGTTTTCCTGTAAGCATCTTTATGGAAAACCTAAGAACCATAACACAAGAGAGGCTATTTTGTTATCTTCCTCTCGCAAAAGTGTTTAAGAAAGTGTGAACTGGGTTTAAATATTCTTCAGATGAGACGATTGCTTTAATTGCTTTTTAGGACCGTTGCCTTGGGGTTCTCCAGCTCCACTCGTGTAGATACGTTATAGAGTGAACCTAGGACATGGTTCCTTTGGTCTAGCCTCGACCAGTAGTCAATTTTGAAACAACTTCATAGTGATCCCTTTTCCCTCTCTTTAATTATAGAACGGATTTGATGCCCAAAGGGGTCCTTGGATGGGTTTTTGTTGAGATTTTTTTGTTTTTCGTTGCTTTTAGCGTAGTCATCCTCCGACACCCTTCATACAATATAGTAATGGGCTCTGATGTAATCTGTGATTCCTAACGTGGAAAATTCAAGTGCATTTAATTAAATGTAAATCAAGAAATGAGTGATTTCGTATGAATTTCCCTTAGAAGAAGTTAGATTGCCCTCATCATTTACAGAGACGATTCACGGCGATTATGAGCCACTTTGTTTACATAAAGCCACATGAATGTTAACGCTTGGTTATTTTAAATCCATTTGATTCCTTATCCTTGATGATCTTAGACACCTTTACATCATTTGAGGATTAGAATGGAGAATAAGATAATCAGGATATGGATAATAATCTTGATATTGGAATATGAAGTTAAATTCCCATTTATAAATACCACAGCATGTGTCCGTTTATATAAGTATTTATCAACAATTCAAACTATCAATTCTTATCTGAAGTGCAAAGTACTATTACTCTATAACAGCTAAGACATATAAATAATTGTTACTTATTAAAACTACATGTACCTTAATTTAACTTAACAACTTGTTTTTTATGTCCCTTATCCATGTAAAGCTATAATTACTTCGAACATTTCATTATTTCAAGAGATAATAGACAGAGTATGTCTACTAGTCTTGACTTCAGTTCTTGTGAATTTATTAATTGCATATATCTCCACATGTATTCTAGCACATATCTCATCTGTACGTGTCTCCAAGTATGATACACATCGATAGAAAGTTAATTAAACAAGTGTAGTGATAGGTAACATTTGTGCCTCTTCAGAATATCAATTTATTAGATTCAACAATATTTTGTAGTTATCCTCAGATAGTGAATATCTTCTCTCTTTTTCTTTATCCTTGCTATGATTTTAGTAATTTATGATATAAATAAATGCTTTCATGCTCCAAATTTTCTATTTTGTGTTGAGGTCAATCATTGGGTGGAGTGGAGCATAAATGAACGAAATGGAAGAAAATTTTGCAAAGTCATCATGTAGCTATAGAAAGAAAGTGATATTTTCATTGACATGATGCCCTCCCAAGGCTCTCTCACTTAGATGGACGTGTTCTAGACTAAGGGAGCTTTCTATAGAGTCGAGATCTTCAATTCGGAGTTACGAGCGAGCAAGTTATGAAGGAAGAAAGGAGGATCTGAAGAAGAGATTAGGTTAACTCAAAGAGTGGAGACATGGAAATCATCTTGTCTGTATATTACCTTCCGATAAGTAGCTAATTACCTTCAAGTGGTAAGGCGTGGAGTGCCCTCCTGCAGTAAGTAACATGGCTCAACGTCACGTCATGAGATAGACCAGCCTGTCTAAACCCAGTAGAGGCCCATTTTCTCTCTCCCACTTTGTCCCTGTCTCGATCTGTCATGCCTGACGTGGATATCAAGGCCTAAAATTTTGTTGAAGAGCAACCACCGCTCTCTCGGGTTTTTGGCTTTAAAAGAACATATTTTGGGGCATTTGAATAGAGAGGGGTTAGAGGAGTTGTTCTTAAGGGCAAAGGAGAAGACCCTTTAGGTGGAAACATCCAAAGGCAAATCCCTCTTAGGGAGATCGGTTCTTAGCTTTGAAGAAGAAGAATAAGGAGATTTGAAGAGAAGAAATGAATTTCATTTACACACTTCTCCTCTTTTCTTGCTTTTTCTCATTTTCTATGGTTGTATTTCTCCCCCTCCATGCTAATCTCATTTTCTTGGGGTTTGATGTAGTATAAACAATGAACTATGGTGTTTAGCTTTGATTTGTAATCTGATGTTAGATTTCTATATCTTAGATATTCTTCAATTTCTATCATGCTTATTGATGATTGATTAGCATTAACACAGTTGTGACCTAATATTCACGATTGAGAAACCCAATAATTAGATGAAATTTCATGTTTCACCATAGAATAGAATGTTGTAGGTTACATGGCTTGTTGGATTCCAATTGCCAATGCATTGTCGTTATGATGGTTTAGGAGTAGAGATGTAGCCCCTTTCCGAGGTAGGTGTTATTGTGAGAAAGAATAACATGTTTAAGTGAAATCCCCATTAATAAATGATTTAGGCATCGTTAGATCATTTTGAAGTTCCACCATAGAATTTGTTAGATGAAATCAAAACCCTAAGACTTTCTTGTAATTTATATTTTTCTCTTTTATGTTAAAGACTTTATTCGTTATTTCCATTCCTTTTCACATTTGTGTTATCAAATATGAGTTAGGACTATTTTAATATTGGTACTTATGGCCCAATCTAAATGGATAATCTCTAACTATCCTCTCTTCGCGAGGTAATATCGTTCATGTGCCCACATAAGTAGCATCTCTCAATAATTTTAGAACCACGATTTTGTACTTTGATTGATAACCCAGTCATATGCTTGAGCCATTTTTATTTATAACTTTGAAAACTAGGTCTACTATTTGCATATAATTGCTTTGGTATCCATGCTCTTGAAATTTTTGTAGTTGATGTTGCACCCCTCTTCTTGCGTCTTTTAAATCTGTACCAAGTAATAATTTAAAATTTTCCTGCATGTCTAGACAATGTTGATGTTTATCGTAAAGGAATATCCATCTAATATATGAATTTATAAGAACATCATTTATTTCAGCATGACGATATGAAATTAAGAATATCCCTTCTCTTTGAGTGACGTGATGCGACACCCCAAAATCCAGGGGTCCGTTGACCAACCGTCAACTCACGAAAATACCTATGGATACCATATTAATATACGATACCACATTTAATACAATCCCATATATTAGGATCATTCATTCAAAGTCCTAGGTAATTTACATACCTACGCCACGACACACCAAGTTGTGAAGCGAGGTCAAAATTTCTTATGAGATATCACATATACCATTTTTATCCCATTCATTCTTTCAAAGGATCTTTTAACACATTAACAAACTTTTTTATATTATTTTCAAAACACTATCTTGTGGGTTTAATTCTGACTCCTGTATTACTCTCAGGCGTATGCCAATACTAGTTATTTCTAAAGTTTTATAAAAAGGAACTATACCCACCCGCAGGTTCCTTTATTTTCAACCTCTTATTTAGGATGAGGCTAAAGTCAGCCCAGTGTATAACCTGCACTTGAAATGTTTTCCCATAAAAGATGAGCCACCGTTAGAGACTCTACAAATCTTGTTACCCCCTGATGCATGTGATATTCCTTAGACATTCATATATGTATCAACATTTCCAATGAGACAGTGCTTGTTTTAATAGAATACTAAATGCTGTGCCACTTGAAATGAGGATGAGACTTACTCAATGTGAAGAATGAGTCATCCGCAGACTCCATCTTTGCACCGATGCGTAAAAGCGTGTGCAGTAACAGTCATCGTCGATCAGTTCTAAATAATAATCCACTGAGAACAAACTCTGATTTCACAATAAAACTTGGATATTTCCTTCCAAGGATTAGTTTTATTAATAAATATGATCTAAGTGATGTTTGAGTCTGCAATCCATACCTTCTACCTCACCAGCTCTGATATATACATAAAATATCAAGCCTCATCAGTTGTCTATCCTGTTATATGATATAGTGATAAGTCGATCGACGTTAATGCTTCTCTTAACCACAGATAATAGTTGTTAACTCTGTAAATGATGAATGTAATGTATATCATTATATCATTCATCGCATATCTGAATGCCTTATGGACAATAACTCATGTATCGTGGATGATTATGTCAAGCATATAATTTCAAACATTTCGTCAATGGCCAGCATATTAAAACGTATATATCGGCAAGGCAGTCAAGCGAGGTTGTCATAAAATCAAATGATAACACTTTGAAACAATCACAATTTGAACTCTGAAATTAAATATATGAGACCACTAAAACAGAGCTGTCGGTCCCAAAATAGTTGTGAACTATTCTCGATTTAGGCCACCAACCGGTCATTAACAGACCACCAAAATAGTACACGAAATCTGCACCGAAATCAATCAATCTGAACCTGACAAATAAAACAGCGACCATGGTAGTCTCGGAAATGAGCCATAACCCAGGCTGTAGAGTCCGATTGATATTGATTCACTTCTACATTAAGTTCACTAATGCCTACAATTTCATGAAGGACTCGAAGTCAGAAGTCCCTCTGTTCCACCTAAAAATCCAGTACTAAATCTGGCGTTAATGTGGGATCAAATGAGGTAGCATTATCATATTTGAAATTTATTAAAAATAACCCCATAAGGCAAGACACAGCCCACAGTCTTATGGTGGCAAATAAATAAGTAGGAAGAATCTTTCTACTCTTAGAGTGAGCCCCTCATGGATGTCTGAACTTTGCTTCTGTTCAACGAGGTTTTAGGCCCAGCCCGGGCAGCAGACTTGTTTCTCAGTCTTTCTATTCCACTATTTCATCTCTCTCTTTTCTTTCATTTCTTGCACCATTCCTTTCCCTTTCCTTTTTGTTCCTCTCACACTCTATGATGATCCTCCATCCCATTTATAGACATTTCCATGTTCATGCATGTGGACACATGGCTTACCATGTGTCCTTCAGACACTAATTCACCTCAAAGCATTGAAATTTGGTATCTGGGAGATTACTTGAGATTCATGTATAGGTAACTAGGTTCATGAGAATGAACAAGCAGTGATCATTCCGTCGTCAAAATCTAGAAAAGAGATTCCAGGATTTTCAACCTGTATTGTAGGGAAGTTGGCGTCATTTGCATTTTTTTGGAAAGTTTTTACCTCGGGTTTTACATTCTTCCTCTTAAAAGAATTTTGTTCCAAATTCACACGCATTAAGGCGCATAATCACATGTATATGTTAAGCAGTCATTTTTTATTTTATCAACACTAAAACAACGTTCCTTCGTTCTCAAATAAGAAAGGATAATTGGTACGCATGATGTCCTCACATTCCCATGTTGGCCTTCTCAGATCTACTGTCGCTTAATAAATAAATTCAATTAGCCTCACGGTCTTGCATTGTAAAAACTTGGATCCCGTCTATCCATGATACGACGTCCCTCCCCTCAAAGGTCCTATCTGCATCAACAATAAGCTCTCCCCAATCCACTACATGAGTCGGATCTGGAGTGTACTTCCGGAGCATGGAGACATGGAACATCGCATGAACACTCGATAAGCTCGACGGTAAAGCCAACCAATAAGCAATTGTACCTACCCTCTTGAGTACCTCGAAGGGCCCAATATACCTCGGCGACAGCTTTCCCCTCTTACAAAATTTGACCGCTCCTCTTTTAAGCATCACCTTCAAGAAGACGTGATTACCCACCTTAAATTCTAGAGGTCGCCGCCATCTATCGACGTAGCTCTTTTGTTGGCTTTGAGCCGTGAAAGACGCTTCCGTATCAAGTCCACCTACTTTGAGGTTTCCTTTATCAAATCCGGACCTATGGAGGATCTCTCTCCCACCTCCGTCTAACAAATCAAAGATTGACATGGCCTTTCAGATAGTACCTCATAGGGTGCCATCTGTATGCTCGCCTGATAATTGTTTTTATAGGAGAATTCCACCAAGGAATTCATTGTTGAAGTTGCACTTATTTAATAAAACCTTAGTTGTGTTTTTTATTCATATAAATACATGTATAATGAGTGATGTGAAATTACTTTCAACTCCAATTGTTGTTGAAATTGATCCTACATCATATGGTTGTTATTGATGGAACATGATCATTCTCTTTGTTGGAACATGTATTTGAAAATGAAGGATACATTACAATTGATGTATTGTCATAATTATTGAAACATGGCTCCACTTTCTGATTTGGATTTTATGAAAAGAAAGTGATAATACTAAATCATGTGAGAAATTGTGTATTTACGGTAGTTGTTGATAAATTATAACTATTATGCCGTGGTTATACATATTAAGAAGATTGTTACTAAAGTTACAAATAATGTTATTTTTAGTTTTAAACTTTGTTATTTTATCTCGAGAAATAATTTTTTTAAAATTGTTTATATTCACGATTCTTTTCATTAACTGATATTATTTTGTGCATTTTCAACAACCCAATTTATCTCTTAGATGAAGTGTTTTTTCATTCATATGAATAGGTGCATCATGTGAGTAGAACAAAGATTTAATTATTATCAATTGTTGTTGAGTTAATCTTATCATTTATTATTTGTAAATATGATCTTATATTAATTGTTTATATATTGAACTCTGAAATATTATTAATACATTTGTAATCAATTAATAAAATCACTCCTTCTAATTTTCTTAAAATTTTTAGAAAACAAATTATTATCTTTATATTATATAGAAATTGAAGAATTATGTTCCCTCCAGTTGTGACCCTCGTATCTTATAATATGTTAAAAAGATTATTTACTTTAAGTAAAGCATTGTTATTTTAACCAATAAACAATCTTATTTAAGTTTCAAGGTATTACTATTTTAATCGGTCTTTTATTTTTAATATATTCATTTTAGGGATGAATCTCACCCAAATCCTTAATATATCGCGCGTTTTTAGTAACTATTTACTGCATATATTATTTGTTGATTGCCAGGATATCTAATATGAATAAGAAGCGTGACAACAGACGTTCGTGTTTGAGCAACAAGTCTGAGTCGATGAGGATAAGGTATATAAAGCAGAAAAAATCGGTTTTTAAGTATGATAAATTATAGAAATAGTCTGGAGTTGAAAGAACACAGAAGTACGTCTCGAATAGTAAACAGACCTCACCGTTGGTTCGTCGCAAAATCAATTACTGAATGAATTCGTCTCGAGGCCGGTCGGATTACAGCAGTACGAAGTGCGATTATCAGTGAATCTATATCACGGGGTATTCGCATCTTAGAAGTTAGGAAATGACGGGTTAAGGTTCAACAGGATATAATTTGAACTTGAGCGAAGTGAAATAATGGCCGGGCGAGAATCGGACTTGACGAGGGTGGACACATGACCACGACAGACACACATCCCAACAAGCAGGGCAAGAGGAATAGTAAAAGGCATTACGGTTGACAAGAGAGAAGGAGAAAGGCCAAGGCTTCCTCCCAGTCTGAATTCACGTTGGTCGGTTTTGTTTGTTCAAACGAAGTTATGGCGGGGTATGGATACTTGGAAGAGAATTTTCTTAGAAGTCTGAGAGGAATTTCGGAAATCAAAGTTGTGGGTTTAAATTTCCCTACCCATGTATCCACACTCTGAGGTAAGAGGAATTCTTCCTACCTTGACTTACTCCATCTTTGGGTGGGAAAATTCATTTTAAAGATATGTTTGTGAAGAAAAGTTCGGGTTCTTGATGTTTCTTTGCTGGCATCCCGTTTGCCTAGTGAAGGTGTGAATCTTCTCAGAAGGTGGTTCTACTAAACAGAGGATGGTTCGCGGGCATGTATGTCTAGGCGAGTGGGGATAGGAAAAGGGACATTTGGTCTACTGGCGGTGATGTGCCATAAGCGAAGAAGAAAGGCTATGCTGTGAACTGCATTCTTCCCAGGAAACTGTTGTTTAGAATTAATTGTCGTGGCCGGTTTGTGATTGTTGTGTAGCCGGAACCCGTTCTTAACGGCTGTTTGAGGTGTCATTGCTTAACTAAAGTGGATGTCAATATGTGTTCTAATATATTAAGCGTGATGGTTATATCTTGCAATGGCGCGACATGGCTTGATTGTGAAGTGCCACTACTTAACAGTATGGTGACATGTTTTGGATGTCAATATGAGTATCGACGTGTAATAGACCAGTTCTGTTATATTGTGTATCACATGGTTTGCTTTTGTGTGTCATTGTGATATGGAATAACATGTTGAATGCGAATGTTGATATATGCCTGCGATATATTGACATAAATGAAATAATGTACGGAAGTCATATGCGGTGGTGATTATCCACATGGTGGTGATAATAGTTGTGTTAATCCATCTAACAGCATTGAATTCTTGTATGACATGATATATAACATGCAATGGCATATTGCATTGACATAAGTGGGTTTGATTTTGTAGCCTAAAAAATACCTAGTATTTTTATGATATCTCCCTTATTATTATGTGTTTAGGGTATAAAATAAGTAGTGAAATTTTTTTTTTGAATTTAAATCCTGGAAACGAAAAAAAAATATACAGAATTTATCCAGTATAGATTAATTGAATTTGCAAAATGAGGACCTAGGGCCAAAAATGTAAATAATTTTGTTAAATACTAATGTGAGTTAAATGAAGTGAAATAGAAGACTTAAATGTCGAAAATGAGAAAGTAGTTATTTGAAAGCCAAAGAATAGAGAGCCAAACAAGGCATTAACCATTAAATAGGATTAAGAACAAATGTAGTCTAAAGATAAGACACATTTGTTTGTTTCAGTTCTTAAGAGCAAGGGAGAAAAGAGTTGAGAGAAAATGAGTTTTGGTGGGGTGTGGTTTTGAGTGATCGAAGGAAGGAAGGCTTAGTGAGAATCAAGTTAAGGTAAGCCACAAGCCACCTTTTCTCTTGTATTTGGAAACCCAAATGTGGATGAGTGTTTTTGTATTGGTTTTAAATGGGTTTTGGTATTAGTTTGGATTGGTTTGGAGGAGTGTTTAAAAAGGGGGAAATGTTTTGTTTTCAAAGTACTGTCAAATTTGACCCTATTCTTGTTTTGGCTATAGATTAGAGTTATAATCAATAGAATGAAGTGATTCAATGAATCCCAAGACAAGTGTACTAAGACTCAGAAAATGGGCTTAAGGTGAGTTCAGTAAGCTAAAATTGTCTTATTTGTTTTTAGAGATGGGTTTGTGGTGTTTTGACATAAAATGAGTTCGCAATTTGAGTGATTTAAAATTATGGGTAATAAATTGAATATTTTGAGAAGGAAGTTGTATGCAATTTGTAACTGAAAGTGCTGAGAAATGCGTCAAAGTGGGTATGTGCGGATCTGTTTTAACAATTAAAGTAGTCTAGATCCCAAGTTAAGATTGGTTTATAATCTGATTTTGGGTTCTTGAGTTTGGTTAGGTGAGCATAAGCAATCAGGCCAGTTGGTGCTTATTAGGATTGGTTTTTGGTGACAAGTTTTAAAGTCTTGTTGTGAAAAAACAGCATGTTTGCCCTGTTTGTGTTATGTGGTTTGAGGGCCTTAAGAAGGAATTTTAAATTGAAAATTTTCAAGTAGATATGGACTAATGGAGTTTATAATTTTAATACTGGGTAATAAGTGAGTACAAAGCGGAAAATAAAGGTCCTTACATGTGGTGTTAATTTGTTGAGGTTTGCAATCTTCCTTTGAGGATGGTTTAGTTTGATCTGTTGGAAAAGTTATAAGGCAAAATTTTAGTATTTTGGATTTATGTGATGGATTGGATTTGAAACTAACAACCACACCGGTATATCTTTGCTTTTATTCTAATGAGATTAAGAACTGATATTAAGCTCTGAAAATCAACTAAACCAAAATCACTAGCAAATCACAAATAATATTGTTCTTTAATTTATTGGAATAGAGTTGTGAGGAGGAAACGAACTAAGATCAGCGAGGGATTGGAATCAAAAGTGCAAAACTTTTGGTTTATTTCTACACATTTGTCTAGTGTTGGACTTTATGTGCAGGCATGTTGAATTGTTTCGGTGTTGATGCAAATACATTTGTGAATGGTGCTAGTTGATTTAAGTAAGAAATTTGAGAAATTGATTGATTAAATGAATGACGCAAAAGTGTATGAGTGATGATAGTTTGTTTGCCTCCAAAAAATGCTTTATAATATTTTCTAAAATAGTTGAATGCCCTTAATGAGATATTCTTTAATTCAAATTAAGGATAAATTAGTATACCAACAGGATTGAACAAGCGTACTATTGTGTCATCTTGGAGTAATGGCGGTGGATTATTATTGGTAGTGTACACCAGCAGAAGTAGATATATATATATATATATACGTGTTAGCTTTACTGGTCATTAACAACAATGGTAATACCAGCATTGTTTCATATTGCATGTTTCATTTAAAATGGAAATGAAGAAGAACACATAGAACCATTAAACATGAAAATGCTTAGCAATGTTGTTTCTACAATGCGCGGTATCAAATTAGGTGGGACCCGAATCGAGAGCACGAGTCATCAAGAAAGGCTGGAGTAAAAGTATCTTTTCCGTCATATGCATCCATCCTATTTTGACTATTGATTATTTGATCAAAAAGTCGCTACGAAAGCGATTTTTTGTATATTATTTTGAATGGGCGTAAATAACCGTTGAAAATATATTTTGGATTAAATGTAAATTGTATGGGCCTATAAACGATTGGCAGCTTATGATTTTTGAAAAAAGAAATAAAAATAAAAAAGGGCTTTTAAATGTCTAAATGAAATATGTTTTGATAAATGAATTGGTGACGCCTCAGTCCAGTTGGACCACAGTCAAGTCGGGCAGGGGTGCTTACAGTTGGTGAAGCGTGTGGACAAAACGTCCTGGGTGCAGTTGAATAAAATGAAATATGTCTTAGGGTATTAACAAGAAGGGATAAGATCCCCCTCGGGTGAAAGACTGACCAATTATGGTTAGGCACTAGTTCAGCCCGGTGAAAATAGTAAAAATGTCTAGGTTAGAACTATGGTGTCTGAGCTCGCCTTCCCACAAAGCTTTGGTGTTTGAATAGTGATCGTTGGTGCCATCGTCAAAAGCTTTGGGTTTTAAACAAATGAAATTTGTTTGAAAATGATCATTGGATGTCGAATGGCGGTTTATCACCACGTGGGCTTAAGTAATGAAGAATTAAATTGAACGACAGTGCGGTTGATCATCTCGTGCATGGTATGACGTATGGATTCCATAAATTAATGTTCTGTGGAATATGAATGTAAAATGTTGATGACTTGATGATATAATCGTTCGCCATTGGATTTGTCTTGAAATCTAGTTACCAGAATGTCGTCAAATTAGAACGGCGATTTTCCGTTTTCAGGGTGATGGGTGTCGGTGACTCAGGGGACAGTTGACTGCAATCTCGAAAGTTGGGGAAGCGACTTGAGTGAGTTCATGAGATATAATTTGGGCGGATGGAGATGTCGATGAGATGAACTCAGCGGTGACCACATGACATGGCGTTAGCCACACATCGGCAAGCCGGACAGGTTGAAGTGGGGTTAGGGCGTTTCTTGGTTTGATCGAGAGAGAAAGGAGAAAGAGAGAAAGAGGAGAGCCCGAATATCACCAAATTTGGTCTATTTCAGACCGAACTTCATCGTGTCTTCAGGGGTATCGTGATTTGGAAAGAGGGATTTGAAGATGGGGAGATTGATGAGTTTCGGAAGGTTGCAGAATGCTGCAGTGAGGTAAGCTTCTTTACGCGGCGCCATATTTGGGCCGGGAAAAGGGGGTTTTTCGTTTAAGGGCCTGTTTGGAGAAAGGATGCGCCTGGCGTGGGCGCCATGCCTGAACCCGGGGCGATGGTGGACTTTTTGGTCGCCTAGGCGAACCACTTGAGGCTTTTCAGGAGCACGTGTTTGTAGCTGTTTGTGGTGGCAGGTTGTGATTGTTGGCTTGCCTTGACCGTTGTGTTTAGTGTGTCATTCTATGACTAAAAGTGACATGTTTGGATGTAAATGTGCTGTTTGTGACCGTATGTGATGAGTTTATATGTGTAAATGGCGTGACCTTAGCTCGATTATTATTGCGGGCGAATGTAGTGATTTGTTTGGATGTGATATGTGACATTTTAACGTGTGATGAATTCTTAGTGGCCATTGTGGCATGCCATGTGTGTCATTGTAATTATCAGCACATGTTGAATGTGGGTATTGATATATGGCGTATGTTATGTGCCATGGACCGATGATTATGGAAGTCATATGCGAACGGAACATGACACCGTAAGTGGTGTGGATTGTGTTGCTATGTAGCATTCATTATGCATGTGGCATGATGCTGTCTGATGGCATCTTGCATTTACTGTACACGGGGACATTGTCAAGTGATTTTGGGTGCATGGTGTCGATACTACGTTTGGTGTTTATTGGTGACACCGGTTAAATGATTAGCACGTCGACGATCGCGATTAAATTAAATAATTAAAAAAAGAAAATAACAGCCGGTATGGCGAAAGGATGAATCTCTCCTGGGTGGCAGGCCAGTATGATCGAGCATAGTCCCTGAGGTGAAGCCGTGATTGGGATGCGGAGCCTCGTTTGGGTTCTGCATCGCCCCACAAAAGGCGTATGGTTTTGAATAAAATGATCGTGGATATCGAATGACAATTTATGGGCTTAAAGCGTTGTGTGAGAAATTCGATGACTGGTACATGACGATGATGAGTCACATCTCTGTTTGCCCAATATATAAATTGGCATGTTCTTGTTGGAATATGAATGTGAAAAGTTGGGCGTATGCGCTTAGGAAGGTAATATGTAGGAGGTATTCTGTAGGCGTGAAGCTCATCATATAAGATCAAACCTGCAAGTTTTAAGGTCTGCTTTGGTGGGCTGATCGAGACGAGAGCGAAGTGATTGCGAGGCGACATGCCTTGATAAACCTTTTGAGGCCTTTGAGACAGATGGATTTATAGTATGTGTTTTTGTATAAAAAGAATTGTAATTAAATTAACTTGGGTGATATAGTCAGTGTGTAATAATGGTAAGAGGGTTATCGGACTCATAAACGTATTTAAGTATATTATTTATAGTATTTAAACTGTCATGGAATGAATAGGTCCTAGATGAAGAGAAGTATCAAGGTAGTGCTTAGAGTAACTCGGTGTCACGATGGTGATCATTGTAATTTTGTGAGTTAACGCAATGACTTAATGTAAAAATTGAATCATTAGTGTGGGACCGGGTTTTGGGCGTGCACCTTGTATGGAGCGTAGGTATCACATTTCTGCAGGGCTTAATGGATGTAGATCACAGGTGTTAGATTCATTGAGTTATGGTGTCATTGTTTGTACATCGAAAATAGGTATCAGTTAATAAAGGTGAGAGTAGCCAAGGTTGAACCATTCATTGTGTGGTTTCATGTTTTACTTTAAATGTACTGGTTGTTGTATGTTATGTGAATTATATATGGTAAAATATATGAATATAACTTAGGGGTTGGGAAAAGAAGCATTGGATAGTTAGGGATGTGGAAGTGTATTAGTAGTTAACACGTACGCACTAGTTAGACAAGAAAATAAATCTTAGTTTCTGTGACGTATGTAGATAGCCGGTGAGGAAAGGCGTGAGCGATTGGGCGGGGTAACAGCCGCTACCTGATAGCTGATGACAAACTACATGGGCTATTAGTCTGATTGCTACCATTGCGGCGGTGGCCGTGTGGCTGTCATTGCACGTTCATTGAAATCATGGGCGGGGAGGAACATGACCTAAGTTAAGGCGTCGTTTCAGCATACGAGGGAGAGACCGATGGGCCAGATCGTGTTTATCAAGTTGTAGATTTTGGAGAAATTTGTGGAATGCCTTTCGGTGCAAGAATAAGATGGTTCCGGCTAGTGGTGAATCGGTGAGGTGGGTCATTATAGAACTTGACAATGACATCGGAAAGTTCGTATGATATGTGAGCAGTCCCTCTGGATTATCTGGGCAACGTGCTTCTAAAGTTGACGAGGAATGATGGCGATTAACTCAAATACATGGCTAAGTTCATTGGTCTCGTTTCTGAATGATTATGTATTATGTAGCCTGGTACGAATAAACTGGAGGCGGAGATCAGAACCTGATTGATTTACCATATACATTTTCGAATCTTTGTAGCAATAAATGTAAGCATAATCATTTTATAATGAGGCCTTTGCCATTAACACTTAAATATGACATATGCGCTTCACCATTATCATTTACCATCGGAGTTCATCTCATACAAACGTCAAATATGTTCTTCACATGAAAACTTATACATTTTGTTTGTTTAAGGATTAAATAATGTCATAGGATGAAATGTATGCATGAGATGGGTACATATCTCCCAGTGATTGATGTGACTTTAAAATTTGCGGTCTTTAGCTCTTATCCTAGTCCTTTCGGTGCTAGATGATGGCTCTTATTCAAAGCGTTCATGTAGTGGTTTATTAAAATTCTCTGTTTCAATTAAACATTCAATGAACACTTTGCGACGATGTTTTTGTACGATTTGATAATCCATAGAATATACATTATATATATGTGTATTTCACATATGTTGCAAATATTTGATCCACCCTTCAAAGTATACAATTTATATGCAATATTTCATTGAAACTCAAATCATGCATTCACACATTTTACTTATAATTTTGTAGCAATTTATTATTTCTTTCGGTCGTAGGATAACGGAATCGCCGTGATAGTTGGGGTATGGAGGTCGGTATAAAAAACAGGACTTTATGTCTGATGCGGTCTCACATTTAAATCTTTGGCCCCGGTTGTTGAAATCGTTGTACCTCTGAAATCATCATTCTGGCTGCGGTTGACCATGCTTATATTTCATTCGTTCCTGATGTGCCTAGTTTGATATGTTGGTATACCGATTATCGTAAGCTTCGAATATAATGAATAACGTTAATAAAGGCGTTAAAACTCGATCAGGAAGTAATTTAAAATATTGTATATACATTTATACAATATTGTTTTGTTCATGCGATTTTTTATAGTATTAAATTTGATATCAATTTTCCCTGATAAAGCAAGCAAATCCATATGTAGTTTCTTGAAATCATTTCAGCGATCAATCATGAAACGACAGAGAGTATGAAGAACAAACTGAAAGGTTGTGATTATAGTTCTATCCTCGAATCCAGTTTTGAGTCGAAGAGCTTCTCGTCACTGACCCAGTAATCCATCACGATTAGAATATTAGTTGAAACATTTGGTTTCTGATTCTGGGTTTGTTTTGACTTTATTCAGTCATTTTTGAACAAATGTGCACATTTTACCAACTTCATTTATCTGTTGTTCCTATCAAATCTCTTTGTTAAATTACAGATCGTCAAGATTCGAAGAAATGAACTCAGATATGTTCAACCAACGGGACTACTATATTTTAACAGAATTGCGAAAATAAGTTTCACTTTAAATAATTGGGTCGATGGACCTTACTAAATTTCACTATAGAAATTGAATTTTGAATCACTCAATTAGATGAGTGAACTCAACTTATTGCTGTTCAAAACATTAAGTATGTGGGCAAATTTGCTCAAAACTAGAGCCTCACTTTAACAATTTAGGGTCGATGAGTTAAGTTGGAATCACATGGCCCTGGATGTTTCTGTAAAGTCTAGGTTTACCTAATCTTAGACCTTATTTGGATGAGTGATATGAGTTATGGCTAAAAAAAAAAAAAACATGTTTTGGAAATTTTTATGACATCATAAAAATGACATTTCAGCAAAAATTCCTCAAAGACTGCAAAATCTATTGGCTCCTTCAAGACGATCCACAGCATTCTTCTATTTAGTTTGGGGTTATCAGGCAAACACAGCATTAAGTAGGGTTAGTTTCATGCAACAATCTCTTTCTTTTCACTTAATTCTATACGACCTGATGGGTTCACCATTAGCCCATTTGAAGACCTACGTGGTGCAATTTCCAATATTCAGCAGACTATGTTATGAACAGATTCAACAAAGACATGTTTATCTGACTACCATAGTCGATCTGTAGCATATCTTAAAACTTGGATCACTCTGATTCTCTGCGGGTGGAAGAACATCTTCAGAGATCAGCCGGCTTGCAATTTTCCCTAAGAGTAGAAGCGGATCTCTCTATCTTAGGATTCTTTCCTTTATGTAAGGCTGCAGCGACATCAAAGTGAATCAGTGGTTGTGTTGTTGAGTGGTGTTGATGATGGTCTGCGATCCGGCGATCATCCCTATCGGCGTAGCAATAAATCATTGTGATTTGGTCGGGTGTTACAATAATTTGCATGATTCAGGAAGGAATTTGATCTTCTCACTTCTGATTTCAAATTGAAAAAATCAACATTCGGAATACGGTGACATTTCGTTCTACTTTGGATGCATAGATCATAAGTATTTCTTTATAGTTCTTTAACCATCATCATTAGTACACAAACCTGTCTTCTCTAAATCATCCATTCATTCATTTCTCTCTTTATTCTGACTGGTACAAAAATTTTCCTTTACTCTTTTGTGCCTTTGCTGGAGTTCAACAAATGGTTTTCATCAGTTCGCGCTCTGATTGCAGTCGTTTGAGAGCCAATAAATAATGCTCATATTAGCATGTCAGCTTTCCTGTGATGAATGTTCGTTTCGAATCGACAATCCGCGTTGTCGTTCTATCCATCGTGCCGGTCGTCGATCGGGCGAATGCTCGTTTACGGGATAGCGTGGATGACATTACCGTCGGGTCTCGGCGGGCGGTGTCAGTTCGATGTGTGATGATTCGCCGTTGATTGCGAATCGCTCGGGTGGATCTGCGACGCGTATTACTGCGGTGGTGGGTGAAGATCTCGATGATATATTTCGTAACTATGCGCTAATATAATCTATTCTTGGAAGCAATCGTCGCGGAAGGTCGTTGAAAACCCATATGACATACGTAACGACAGCCTAGGACGCCGGTGATGTTTCGGTCGTTTCCGTTCAAAAGTCGCTTCTATCTTACTTAGATCACTAATTCTTATTTTGTGATACGTAATAGAAAGGACACTTCTATTAAATTCACTTACTTATTTTTGCATACAATTGTTCCTTTTAGGTTTCGCTGCGGTCGCGTATCATGATCTTCGATCTTTGAATACAGAGATTATTATCAACGCCGACAAAACGTTCGTTGACGATTCGTAGGAGGTCGCGGCTGAGTAATTGTTGTCAACCCAAGTAATGCAGAATATAATATATACCACGTTCTAAACGTCACCTTATGCACAGCCGGCATCGCCAATCATGGTGAAGATACCCCGGAAATGGTAGGTGATCTTTGAAACACTTTTTCAATTGGTCAGACAAGTCATCAGTCTAGTTAGCGATTTTCGTTCTTCAATGTTGTTTGGTGCACCTGTCAACACACAACGTTTCTTCTTAACCGACATTGGAATGCCATTTCTATGACGCCGCGCCGAATGGCGCGTATTGAATTACGAAGCTCAGACCGGTGTAGTGTGGTGAGTTTTGGCAGAGCGATCGCCACGGTTCTATTCAAAAGAAACCAGCCTCTTGACTTTGTATATTGGCGATTAAACCAGGCCCTTGTGAATAGGTACCTTTGTAGTGGATTGATGATTTGTTTGATCAACTAAAGCGTGAGTCCTCAAAATGAATCTCACCACTACCATCAGTTGAAAGTTAGGAGGAAGATATCCCTAAGGCAGCGTTAGAATGTGGACATTTGATTGTTGCCGGTGATGCAAGATTCCCGGATTGATAAATGCTCGATGACATTCATGGATCTGCTCACATAAGATATTCGGAATTTTTGGGTAAGTAGTAGTTTTTGTGATGATCTGATCCTCGGAGGATCGTGAAGTCATGATCTTCTCTGAGCCTTGAAACATGGTGCATCCATTTTAGCTTCTTGAGGTGAGATTCTTGGGGAACGTGGTATGTTTGGGGGTATCAATAAATTGAAAGGTTAGAGCAATTATGAGTTGGAGAAATGAAGTTAATCTTTGAGATACAGTTTCTTGGGGTTAGCGAGGTGTACAAAGCGTGGGACTTAACAGTTATCTGCGCCTGCGATGTTGAAGGAGGTCAAGTTTGAGTGGAATATGAGTTCAGAATTTGAAGAGGCCTACTTTAGCTCTGATAAGTCCCAGGGATGGTACCTGAGTGTATTGTGTGATGCCTCTGGCCAGGATAATTTTGATGGGTCAAGGGGTGTGACATATGATTCTGGCGTTGAAAGACGGCGAGTCTGACATGACATGAGTTAGTGTCTTTAAAGGCTTGGCGCCACTATTTATCTGGCGGTTCGAGGTGTTTGATTACAGAGTCTTAAATACATTTTACTACGCTGGGACCTTTCGATATGAAGTAACGCGTATGGATGAGTATATAGAAATTATGAGTTTTACTTTGGCTACCACCGTGCAAGGCAAATGTAGTGTACTCGTAGGAAGTCAAGGAAGTGTTAGTATTATAGCTTCTGGGAATGGTGCTTGGCTATGGGATAGTTGGGACTCTGTTTAGTGATGGGCTCGAGTACGTTGGGGGTTAGTGGCTACGCCTTTACTAGGTAGAGTGATCGATTCACACAGGGGACATGACATAGAAGAATCATCATGAGATCCGGTATGGTCGTGGAGCGCGCGAAGGCTGAGCCGCGCTTCGAGATGGTAGTTTGGTATAAAGGGACAATATGGTTCCCGGTGAAGATTATTAGGAGTTCCATTCTCTCGTTTACTATGTCATCCAGTGCCGCAGCGAAGATGTATCGATTCCGTTGCTGTACTAAGTGGTTGACTACGTCGGAGATTTGGTTGGCTTGATGTCTCATGTGTCGGCGGTAAGTAGAGCACGAGGAGGCTAAGCGAAACCAACCATTGGAGGTATGAAGTACCGAGGTGGGTGGGTGCGCATCGGTGATTTTGTGGCTCGCACCGGACATCAGCATGCCATTTGTGTAGGTGGGCCAGGCTCACTAAAGTGTTTGCGGCTTTGTTGATGACCTTCACGTGGAGTCTGCCGGGTTGTATATCTGAAGTGGTTCTTATGGGTGCATTATCCGCAGTAGCCAGTTAGGATCAGGTTTATGTCATTTTTGGAGGTTCGAGCCATGGGGGACCTGATTGATGTTAGCCTGACTTTTCATCCACAGACGGACCATCGAGGCGTTGATACTCTTGAGGCATGTGTCTTGGATCATAAGGTCGTTGAAGCATTTGCCTTGGTGGAGTCATGCAACAATGAATGTCAGACATCACCAGATGCTTCTGACCTTAGGAGGTGAATCTATAGTTTGTTGGAATGAGGTGGGAGAGGCCACCGCGGGCTGGTTGGTTAAAGACAGCATGAGAGGGTGGTTTTATATGGGCGATATTTCTCACGACCCAGAGCCCTAAGAAAGAGTCTGTGAGCAGTGATATTCTCCAGGGTTTGGGGTGGTGGTGTCTGTTGTTAAGGCCCTGGCAGGTTTGTGACCAGGTTTAGTAACATTAGAAAATTATCAGGAATCAACAAAATTATACCTGTTTCTCTAAAAACCAGCAGTTACTCATAAGTGATGTTCAAGATTAATTTATGGGGATAAAAAGTTTTCTTCGTACAAATGAAAACTGCGGAGTGGTTCAAAAATGGTGAATTTGTTTTGGATTTCAGTTTGATAAAACAGAGACATTGGTGAAAAGCTGGAAATGAAGAGCTAGAGTAATACAAGAGAAACAACTGATGTGGGACTGACAGTCTTGGTTCTAAGTATCAATGGAAAGGAGGGCCCTTTTTCACAGGAGGATGACCTATAGTCATGTAGGATCTCAAACCTTGACCCTTAGATTCCTTTTGAAAAATAACATTTCTTTGACATTAATGGTCTCAAGCCAGTGAAAACATATCTGTGCAATCACTAATAATAAATGAAACTACAGTGGATCTCACAATAAAATAGACAAAAAAAATTGCAAGGTGGATTGTTGAAGCGTGTCTAAAGTTAGAGCACAAAGTTATAATTTACAAATGATAATAATGGCATTAAAAATAAGAAATTTCAGTTTACCTTGAATCTTTGTCAGTAGCCTTCCCTTTTATAAAAGGGGTTTTCAATACTCATATATGGTTGCTCAATCACCAGGCTATTTGGCGGTGAAAATAAGAAAGTGAAGGAAAATGGAAAGATGGTATTTGAAGAATCACATGCTGTAGTAAAGAAGATATTTTGTTGTAGTGATATGGACTTATATAGTGTCCGGTATGAAATTACCAATCATCAAATTGTTATATTACCTTGAAGAAGCGATTTGGAGAAAACAGAAAATCACTGGTCAGAGAAGTGGAGAAATGATTTCGCATTCGTGGCCTTACAAAGTGAGGTTGTGGTACAGCTGTAGTACGAGGTGTTGCTCTTACCTTCTTTCTGCACTTCTGTACCTTTCGAGCCTATAGCTCTTGATTCATTGGATTCTGTTGATTAGGCGATTCAAAAGCATGATTGGTTCTTAACTAATTGCCACAGCGATGGTAGTATAGCTAGGACATGCGCGTTCGCGAGTTAATTGGTTGATTATTGCGTGAAAATGCTCAAAACACGTAATAAACGAGAATTACAAAATGCACTATTTGAAATATAGTAATCATTGAGATGTTGTGATTTATGAGAGTACTGAAGTGAAGCCGCAGTTGCATAATGGTTAGCTTTCATGATTTATAGGATTTATATGTTGTATTCCATGTCTCTCCCAGCTAGGAAAGTACACAGGTCATGTGGTGGATTAGGGAAACTTAGTTGATGTGGATGGGTGTTGAGGTGGGATCTGTCATTATCATGGATAGTGATGGAGATCTAGGTTGAGAAGCGAATTGTGAGGCTAGTGAAGGTAATGACTGCTTTAGATAGGAGAAGCTGACATGGGAGCGAAGACTCTTATGCGTGCAGCTATCCATATATTGAGGAAAGAAGGTATGTTTTAGTCATTGATGTTAAATATTGCTATACATGGGATTACCTTCTTTATTAGGGTGACAATTCTTTTAAAGGGGGAAATAAAGCAGAAAAATCGAATTTTTCTAAAAGAAAATTGATGCTAGAATATCTGGGTTAAAAACACAAAAATTTTCTAGATACCGGATGTGACTGTTGGATTAATCGCGAAATCTAGTTTAAGACTGATGTCGGTTCGAAGACGGTCGAATTTTAGCGTTTGGGGTAATGGGTGTCCCGATGACTCACAAAGGCAGATTGTTTATGAAAATCTCGGAAGTTAGAAAATGACATTCAGAGTGCATGCCGGGATATAATTTGACGAAAAAATAAATCGTCGCCAGACTAGAATCATTCGACGAGGGTGGTTGCCAACGTTGTGACCACACATCAAACAAACTTAAGTTAGGACGCCAAAAATTAGAGCTAGAGGGCCCGTTTTTTCTTGGTTTTGATAGAGAGGAGAGAAGGAGAAGCCAGGCTTCCTCGAGATCTTGGTCCGTTGGTTGGTTTTTGGGCGAGCAATTTCGGCGCTGCATGACGGCGTGTTTTTGGAAGAGGATTGCCAAAGATCCAAGAGGAGAGATACAGGAAATGAAGTTGTTGGGTTCCCAGGCTTCTGCGTGCTCACGGTCTTGGAGTGGGATTCTTCTAGGCTTACTTTCCATCTTTAGGTGAGAAAATAGGGTTTCGTTTAAGGCACATTTGGCAGCAGTTTTCGGGTTACGCTTGATGTTTCTTACGATCTAGGTGAAAGTCTTCCAGCGAAGAAGGTTGGTTCTTAGCCTCTGAAGCGGCTAATGAAGGGGTTACGGCATGGGCATGCAGTACTAGGTGGCTGGGGACATCGAAGATGGACTTTAGTCGCTAGAGGCTGGCGTTGCTTACTAGGTGAACCCTTCGCTGGCGAGCCTATGATTGTCCAAGGCTTGTGTTTGTGGCTTGTTTGGGTTTGGTCTCGTGGCCCGGTTTGTGATTATTGTGGCTTGCCCAGGTGTGCATTATTGTTTGTTTCATTTGGTATCATTGCTTGACTAAAGTGCTGTTTGGATCTCCAGCATGTGATATCTAACATGTTGTGCCTTGATGAGTTTATATGTACCAATGGCGCTGACATGGCTACCAGTTATTGATTATTACTGCGTGTGACCTGTTTGGATGTCGATAGCCATTTGCTCCAACATTTGACTATGTTGGTGTTATGTTACAATGGCCGATACGCCGTACGCTTTTATTGTCATTGATCATCGAACTAACATGTTGAATGTTGATATGGCATGTTATATTGACATGAATAAAAATGATGTGGAAGTCATATTATGATTGTCCATGGCGCTCGGTAAGTGGTGTGGATTCGTATTTGTCCATATGCATTCGTATGCATGTGACATGGTATAACACGATGCATCTTGTATTGCATATGCATGGGGACCTCCTTGATAAATAGGTGGGGTATAGTTAATGAAGCGACACATGTTTAGTGTTTGATTAGGTGGGCACGGTTAAATGGGATAATCTCGATAAGTACGCGTTGAATTAATCAATGAAAAATATAATATGAGTGTAAGATGGACCAGTCCCCCTTGGGTGAAAGAAGCGCCAATTATGGTGCAGTCCTTAGCGGTGAAGGCGCAAAAGCATCTGCAGGCTTTGTGATGAGACACAGTGTGCCTGAGCGCATGGTTTTGAATATAAAATCATTGGATGTCATCTCTGATAGCGTTTATCACACATAGGCTTGGCGTTGTGTGAGGGAGTTGGTGAGACTTGACACATGTTTGATGGGCTATCATTTCATGTAGGATTCCTATAGACTTGACATGTTCTTGCTGAATGAATGTGAAATGTTAGTGTTGTGCATGTGCATAGGTGGAAATGGCCCTTGTAGGAGAATATTCTCTATGATAGTGGCTCATCCTTTATGGAATGACCCTTTCGAGTCACGGAATTTTTGGTGGTGTGTGGCGTGATTGTGAAAAGCAGACATGTGGCTTTGATAAAACTTTGTAAAAAGTGCTTAGGATAAACTAGTTCTTGTATAAAGATTTGTAATTAAAATTCTTGTCATTATACAATATAGTAGATATGTGGCAGAAAGGTGTGTTGGACTCTTCTGAGACTACTTATATTATTATATATTTTAAGCAGGTAGTGAAATGGGTCTAGTGAAACGTGGTCTTAGGAAGTAAATCGGTGTCCACGATAATTGTCTTGGTCAGGTACAGGAACTTAGGTGATGCAATGACATAAGGTAGAGATCAGTAGGTTGATGGCTAGTCGATGAGACGCACTTGGGTTTAGGGCAACACAACAGTATTAGAGCATAGGTTATCTGACTACCCAGGGCTTGATGGATATGGGTCTAGGTGTTAAATTCATTGAGTTTGATGTCTGGTTTTGTGAAATCACATTATGTGATTACAGAATTGTGAGCATAGGTTTAGATATTGCATTCATTGTGTGCATTTCATGTTTTATTGCTAAATGTGCTACATGATTTGGTGTTGTAACTTTGAATTATATACATGGTAAAATGGATAAGAATTTTCGGGTTAGAAAAGCAACATGAGGGTTGAAACGGCAGATGGTTAGGATGTGATGTGTGGTGCTTTATGCACTCACCCAGTTAGGCAAAAGAAGAAAATAAATCTCGAATTATGTTATTTGATAATGTAGATGGCAAGTCGAGGAAGAAATGAGGCGGTGGAGGGAACAACCAGCCACCACCAGTGATCAATAAACCTTCATGGAGGCTATTAGTGGGCCATACCATTGTGGAAGCGTGTTGTGGCTACCACCATTTGCTTTGCTAGTGCGGAAGGGAGAGCCAAGCGACCTCTAGAGTTTGGGCACATCATCCTCAGACCTTAAAAGGGAAGAGAACAATGAGCCAATGTGATTCATTCAGCCAGGATTCAGCGAATTTTGGAGGCTATGGAAGTCACCACCGATGCCACAAAGAATAAGGCTGGTGCATTGTTGAAGGTGAATCAAAGTATGGTGGGATTTGGTCGCCACCAGGAACATGGTAATGACAGCGGAAAATTCGTGACTCTTTGTGAACTTCGACATCTTCACAACATGCAAAAGCTAGAGTTCCACAGAAGTTGAAACAAGAATGGCGGTGCGCTCGAATACAGTGACTAAATTGGTAGTTGCGTTTTGCGGATGATTATATGGCCATGGGCGTGGCAGTAAGTACAGAGATGGTTGAAATTATCATCCGGTAAAGTGGGACTCACATAATATGAACTCGATGGTGGAGACCTTCTGGCCATAGGAAAGTGGATACGGACATCGGATCGCGGGTGCTAGTGTTAAGAGGAAGGAACAACTCTGCTAACCAGCTCGGGGAAAAAAGAAGAAGTAGAGAACTGCTCCGTGGTTTCGAGCCGTTTGGCTGGGAGCGAGCGGATCGATCATCGATAGGAAGCCGAGCTAGTCTGACCGGCGGAAGATGTTTCTAGTGCGTTAGCACGGACGCGAGATAAATTGCCCTCAGAAGCAGAGGAATTCTTTTTGGACTATTACTAATGTAGTTATGGCGAGGTGATCGGACTCTTCTGACTGTTTAAGTGTATTATTCTCATATTTTTAACTTAGAAATATATGGATAGATAGGTCGGTAAAGGATGTAGTGTGGTGCCGAGTAGCTCAGTCTAGATCATGCAGTCACAGTATCAAGGAGCTCGGGTGCGTTATTCAGTGATCATTTGGCAGAGTTAGCGAGTTGTCGGCAGGACCCTCAGCGGAGTTTGGGAGGCTTCATAGGTATCGTTGTGACGTTTCATATGATGTTAGATTGTGAGAATGATGAGAATTTTTAGATTATTGATCATATTTGCATGATTGATGTTGACTGCAAAATATGGCATACACAATCTGACTATTAATAGCTAGATGTTAATGACTTAGTAACATTAGGCTGCATAAGAGGATGTTTGATGTTTTAGTTGAAAAATTTATATATAAGACTTTAACAATTTATAATAATTTGTTGATCTTATATGTTGTATAAAACGTTGCTCTTATAGAGTGTTCTATTGAATAAAATTTTTAGTCGTGGGCCGAGAAACTCGCAGCATGTATTTCTTATTGTATGTACCACTAAAATAAGAGTTCCATTTTTCGCACTTACATAATATGTTTTTATATATAAAAGCATTAAATCAAATATCCTTTTCAAAAATCAATGGTTTGGACAACTATTAATCTGTTATTACTATAATACCTTATTTATGTAAAAGCGATTATGTAAATATTATGCATTCAGCAAATCCATTGTCTTGAATCAATATGCAACAAAGACAAGATAAATATGATGATATTTGATAATCAAATGTGCAAATATATGATTTAAAAAAAAAATTACAACATAATGAAATGAATGACTTTAGTTCAAATAATACTTACAACCTAATCTAGACAGTAATAACATCAAGGTTGTCATTAATCATGACCCTTATCATATTAATGATAATAGCAGTAACTATCATAATCAATAGTAAAACTAAGTCTTATGTTTGAGCAGAGCCCCTATCAAATAGTCATTAAAATGCATTTGGCTCTCTTTGTGGTCTGCGGCACAAAGATTCATATAAACCTGCCTCATTTCCCACGCGTTAGTGTTGGTGACCAGATTTATAGTAGCCCCTATATTGCACTTCGTCGCAGGTAATTGTGGAAGCTTCTACATGGCGGTTGAGCTACAGTTGAGTTGAATAATGTGGCGTTAGTGGTATGTCTGGGCTGGCGGCGTCACTACGGCTACTCGGCTTTGGGTGGAGGCGCCAGGCTGCCCATACAGCAGCCTTAAAGTATCTTAATCCATGTAGGGGGTGAAGTCTTTGATCTTGTTGATTATCTTGCTTGATGTCTCAAGTCTTTGAGGTTGAGGGCAGTGTTAGACACTACAATGTTCACGATTAGAGATGTTTAGAAAACTATTTGCAGCCTTCCACCACCATGTTCATATATGATTAAATATAAAGCTAGCGTAATCACTCACCCAGGAGCTAACTGGCGACCATCGACCTAGAAAGCTAAAAGATTATATAATGCAACGCTAAAAATGCCATTTTGGTTGAAATAGCGCGTTGTGGCATGACGCTATAGGTGGTGTGGAGAAATCTATAGATGCGGTCTAGCGCTGGTTATAGGCTCTTGTTTACATTTGGCATAGTTTATGCAGCCGGTTTGTGGTTGTTGACTATGATCAGTTTGCATGGTTTTGTGAGTGACGGTCATAGAAAGATAGATTCTGTGTTGATTATTACAACCATATGTTGATTTTAGCGTGATTTATTAGTTGACAAACTGGGTGATTATTACCACATTGTAATTAAACATTCATAGGGATGGTTTATAAGCAGCGGTTATGGTTGATTGACATAGATGTTTACTAGTCATAGATTGCGTTACGATGCAATATAAAAATGAAGAGAAGTTGTATTTGTAGTTGGCACAGAAATTTAAAGTAAATTGATCATAGTTCTAGTGCGGAAAAAAACATAATGTCAAAGAAGCAAAACAATAAAAGCGAGGGAATAAAGCAGTATGAACTGGAAGGCTGAATCTTACATTCTTGGGTGTGGGAAGAAATGTTGTTTAAGCTGTTGACTACCTTTAAGAAAGAGCTTTCCGTGCTGTTCCCCTTCCAGGCCTTTGAAGAACAACTGTGCATTAACTCCTGTAACCTACGGACTGACTGGATGAGGGCGTGGATGAGTGATCCTGGACTCTCGTCCAGCTGGATGTTACTGGTGCCGACTTCTCAGAGATTATCTGTGCTGTTGATCTCGTGCTCCTCCTCTCAAATTTTTAGGCACAGGCTGTTGAAATGTCTTCTCTCGAGGAGTGATGATGATTAAGCCATAAGTTAACTGGGTGATTAATATCAGAAGAAGAATCAAGAATCATTCCAGAGAATTGAGTGACATAAAGTCAGCTGACCAGAGTGAAAGAAAGGAAAAGTCATCTTAGTTAGCGATTGGATTATCAAGTGGAAGGCACCTAAGGATGCAGTAGCAGTTGGATTCAAGATATCGAATCTAGTTCCGTTTGTAATTTGGAAGAGCAGTTCATGAGATTTCAGATATATGTTTTACTATTCTCAGCATTTGATGATGAACTAATGTCTTATCAAAATTCTTCAAATAAAAAAGTTTAATCTTCCTGACATTCCTAACACTGTTATTAAGCATTCTTTGTGTTTAGATTATTACTTACTATTTCTACCATTTCAGAACACCACCTGCCTAGTATGATCCACGTTAGACCACTGCATATTTCAATTTTCCGCCTCACACCTCTGTGTCTCGAGAACAGAAATCAATTAAAAAAATTCTTTGCATTCTCTTAGTTTAAAAACACGAAAACGATAATGTATCTAAATACGTTTAACGTTGAATAAATATAAATTGGAAGGAGAAAAAAATGAAGGAATGAGAGCTAATCGCGTCATTCAAATGGGGAAGGAAAAAACCTAAAAGAAGCGTTGATGAGAACCAAAATCCGCAAAGGAAAAAGTTGAATCATTAAAAATAGTTAAACACAATAAAATAGTACAAATCATAGAATCGAAGAGGCAGAAGAATGCAAAGTTAGAAAACCTCTCTTGCAGTTGAGGCGGGCTGACTTCATGACTGTTGGTCTGAAAAATACGAAGCGAGCAGTCTCTTGGTGTTGTGTGCAATTTCATCGGTCGGAACGCATTGTAAAGCTGTCGTCTTCGACGATTTCGATGAGGGGAGAGATCGTTGTGCTTTGTGAGGAATATGGAGCATTTTGAAGAGCTGAAAAGCCGGAGAGGGAATTCACTCATTTGAAAGTGAGTTTATAAATTTTCCTTGCCTTCTCGAGTGGCCCGGCAAGCGATGCCTCTCACCACCTCGACCAAAAACCTCTTCAAGTGTTTTAAAAATGAGAATCGTTTATTGCTTTGTGTAGATCTCATCAGGTCCTTTGAAAAAGTGAAATAGATCTTGGAATTGGTTGATTTGGAGTCTTTAAAATTTTGAAGTGAATTAAGAAAGAAAAATCAGTCCATCGAAAGAAGTTTTCAGTCTGCTGGAAGAATCTTCACATCTCACTGCGTGAAAGTTGGGGTGAAGTGAGAGGAAGAGATGTGGGTTCACGGGGAGAGAAGAGGAAGCTGGTGAACCAAGCATGCCGTTTTCTGTAAAGCCTGTGCGATGGTCCTTAGATGACCATATTATATGTGATCTTTTCATGACGAGCGGTTTCTATATGGCCGTGTCGTCGATGATCTACAACGCGATTTAAGATTAACTAGCGTGTCTAATAACCTGATAATAATATTTGTTTTGTATTCGATTTCTAATGAAAGTAACAATATGTATTTTTAATTACAATTTTAATGACCATGTATAATTATGCTATATAATCATTTTTAGTAGTGAATGAAAATGACCACTTGTCTTATGACAAGCACATAATTTTCATAGTCAATCTAAAATAATATGATAACTTTCAATCTATTTATGATACAAGTATATTTTTCGTGCTAACAAGCATAACTGTAAGGTGTTTTGCTACATCATATTACAAGTTTGGTTCGCAATTTTTGTGAATGTACAAAATTGTTTAGGAAGGCGATGACAACCACCCACAGGTAATGTACAGTTGTTGTTTTGATGTGGTTCATCTCAGTAGCTTCAATTTGAGTGAGGCTTTTTTGAACTTAAGGGTTGCTCATTGGATCATTACTTTACTATTTACACTAGTTTATCAACATGCGTTGATGATATACTTCCCGGCTTGTGGGGATTCATGGAGGGTATCTTACATTGACATTCAGTCATTTTTAAAACATTCATATCATGAGATCTCAAAATAAAATTGTATTAAAATGTGATTAGACAACTTTAGTTTTTTATCCAGTAGACTACATGCGACTGGGGTGATACCTAGATTAAGAGATATTAAGCCTTCTTTCAATATCCGATGTTAGTGATAACATCATATATAGTTCAAACCGTAATTACACCATTTTATACGAAAGACATGTACCTCGATGAGTCAATATTCACTCATGTATGATGTATCAATAAATAAGATAACATAATAACTGGGCTCATCGAGAACAAACACACCCCGACTAGGCCCATTGAGGGAGAAAGATATGTGATTATTTTACAATTCATTGTAAATAAATAATTATTAAGTAACAAATAGAGAAGTGTAGGTAACACCTGAGCATGAGCTAAAGCTTCTAGTATTTGTGACCCCTTCCTTTGTGTTTGTCTTGGCACATCGATGTGGTCGATGAGGATACATATGAGTTGTAAAAATTCTGACATGCCATAAATAGTTTAAAGCATTAATATCTAAAATTGGAGGTCTAATTAATTCTACTTTAGTAAGGATTAAATAACCTCTCTATATAAATTAAAGTGATTATATTATATATATATATATATATATATATATATATATATATATATATATATATATATATATATATATATATATATATATATATATATATATAACACACCTCAAATAATATAATGAGGAGATAAATATGAGTTATAGGTAAAAATTTAAACATGCCATATAAAGTAGTTGAAGAAATAATCAATGTATAAGAGAGTGAGTCCCATTCAAAATTATACTTTTGTAGATTAAGTATCACTTATATAAAATTAAAGTGAATTAACTTACAAGGTATTAAAACAACATCTTATCTCTATATATATGGAGTCGTGACATGCCTTCATGCAACATGCTTTGTCAACTTTGCATGAGAGTCTTTATTATCGTTGATTAGTTTATTTATTTTCAATTGAGACTCATGTGATATATGAAGAACATTTAGTGCATATCACTTAATGTGTTATTTTCAAATGTGCAGTGATTGATAATAATATTTTATGTAAAAAAATTATCAAGAGTCATCAAATATTACTACTATCAAATCCCACGTTTATTGTTTCATTTTACCACCCCATATGAATCAACTTGTCCTTATGTCGATGTTTGATCATACTTTATCTTTAGAGATATACAATAATAAATTTAATAAATAAGATGTTATAAATATTTTGTTTCTATCAAACTGTGTGTCTTATTAATGAGTTACTTAAAAAGTGGTATATAGCTTGCTCATTGAGTTATTAACATTATAAGTATAGAATAAAAAAGTAAACTTCTCTATATTTATGCCTTGCAAGAGCCTTCTCATATCGTGCAAGAAGGTGTTTGCCCAAATAGTGTAACCATATCTCATAATTAAATATTAGACATTCACTTCTTCATACATCAGACGGACAGTATCATAGTAATTGGATAACAGCCCTGCACTCTTACAAAAAAGAATGGGTTATATTAGCATAATTATAATAAAAAGGATAATTCAGATTCGTAATTCAGAATGTCATATTCATTTTATGTGATGTTAGATTAATATTGTGAAAGGAAGAACTTGATGCATATTATTACTCAACCAGACCAAGTTACTTAAGTTTGCATAGATCATCAGTGACGGTCCTGATTTAAAGCTTAGTGCTGTTATGATAGTAGATGAACATGGTCATCTAGGGCCCAGGCTGATATAGCTTTAAAACTATTTGGATTCGATCATTTCTTCTCTCTCAGTACACACCATCTCTTCCTCTCTCTCTGCTAACTCTCTCTCTCACCAGTGAATGAGGAATTTCACACTCCTCTGATGGGTGCTGCGATCTGTTTTCTTCTTTTGATCTATAATTTCAAAATTTTAAAGAAATGAAATCAACCAATCCAAGATCTATTTTCACTTTTCAGTGCTCTGATGAGATCTCCAAAGCAATAAACGATTTCTCACATTTTTAGGTAAATGACTTCAGTGAAGAGGTTTTGGTCGAGGTGGTGGGAGAGGTACTCGTCGGCGCCGGCGGAGAAGCAGTGCAAGAGGAAGGAAGGAAGGAAGGAAAAAAAATTTATAAACTCACTTTCAAATGAGAATTCCCTCTCCGTCTTTCAGTTTCAAAATGTTCCATATTCCTTTGTCAGGCTAATGGAATCAGATCTCTCCCTCATCGAAATCGTTGGCGAAGACGATTAGCTTCTGACGAGGTTAGGCCCAGGTAAATTCGCGACCGTCAACACCAGCACTTACTTCTCCCGCTCTCTCCAGATTTTCAGACCTCAGCGAGCTGCGGAAGCTTCTCGCCTCCGTCCCACCGGTTAGGTTTTCTAACTTTTGCATTCTTCACTTCTTTGGATTCTATGATTTGAAATTATTTTATTGTGTTTAACTATTTTTAATGATTCAACTTTTTCCTTAACGATTTTGCTCTCATCAATCACTTTTTTAGGGTTTTTTTCCTTCCCATTTGAATGACGCGATTAGTTTCTTGTCCTTCATTTTTTTTCCTTCAATTTATGGTATTGTCTAATTGATTTTGTTGTCTAGGCACCGTGATTGGTGATTGTTCTTAATTGGTTTGCTTCTCTGTTTTTTTTTCCTTTTTGTCCAATATTACTTCCACGCATATTATTCTTTTGTGAATTTATTCCTTCTTCCTTGCTCCTATTCTGTCGGAGATTTAGTTAGATATAAGACAGGGAAGAAGCAGAGTACATCACGAGAGGGTGATAAAACAGGATTCGCTGGTTCAAAGGTAAAGATCGATTAACCCTCTTTGATAAGTATTTTGATATTGTAGTTAGAAGGAAATTAAAAGAACAGAATCCCAATCCAGAAATCTTAATTTAAAAATGAATTTGTTTTGAGCTAATTGTAGAAACTACTTGGATGTGCATTGTCCATGTGGGAAAAGTATTTCAAACCTCTTTTGACTTGGTATCTCAGCATTCCATGAAGCTTTCTTTTGTGAGAAATTTGAATTGGTTCGGCACTGCCAAGTCTTTCATTGGGCTTTAATGAAATCAAGGCGTGTGCTATATTTCCAAATTACATTGGAGCTGTTCTCTGCCCGGCCTATGCAGCGTGTTGCTATATTGCATATCTTAAGCTGCATTTGTTACTTGCATCTGTGTGCCTTCGCCACGGTATAATCCAATTGCTAACTGGAGTAGATTTTTCTCTTTTCTTTTCACTTTGTTTGGTTGATCTTTTATGTCCTTCAATTCTTTCTAATATTCTTGATTTCTTTTCCGAGATATTAACTCATAAAGTTACTTCATGTAGGAGCGATATTAAATACACTCTCAGGAAGACATTTCAGAGAATGATTTGCCGGCTAAAATTTGAGCGGGAGGAAAAATATTTCCAAGAGATTCAACCTTCTTCAAACATATCTCCTCTGTGGATATGTTCTCAATATCGAAGAGGATGGATACTATCCTTATTGTGAGATTTGGTGGTGCACGATTTCGGTACCACGGTGAGTCCCGGAGGCTAGAGGAGAGTTATCATGCCGACCTCCTTTCAACCGATGGTAGAGAATATTTGCGGGAACTAAAACGTCGGTTGCCGCTCACGTGGCTGCGTCTGACTCGTGCTCTTTTTTAAAACCGGGTTGAGAGCTCTTCCATGCCCAAGATGTAAGTTTGGCTCTACGAGTTCATATGTTGTTTATTCCCTGTTTTATTGTTTTTGTTTCTTGTATTACTTATGTTTTTCTGCACTAGAACTCTTGCAGTAGATCAATTTTACTTTAAATTTCTAGCCAACTAAAATACAACTTTTCATTTCTATATTTTTCATATCAGGGTCAACTACAATCTATGACTATAAATCATCCCTATGGTCGGGGTCAACCATAAACCCTTGACTATAAACCATCCCTATGGTTGGGGTTAATTACAAATCATGGTAATAAACTACCTTATAAGCGAAGTCAACCACAAACCGCGACCTAAAAACTACCCATATGGCGAAATTAATTAGAAACAGCGACTATAACCATCTCTATGACGAGAGTCAATCACAAACGCTGACTATAAGCCGTACCTATAGTCGAAGTCAACCACAAACATGGCTATAAACTATGCCAAATTAGTAAATAATGGAAGAGCTATAGTACGGTTTGTAAGGTGACCCGCGTCTATGGGATTTCTCCACCCCACCTATAGTCATGCCATGCCGCAGTTGTTTTCATCCGCAGCTATATTTTATAGTTGCATTGTATATCTTGCTTTTAGCCGGGGTCGTGGCGCGGCTAAGGCTTTCTTCTAGTAGTGATAGAGAATCTGAGAGTTTATAACAAAGTAATATCGTGTTATAGCCAAGACATGCTTAAGATGATTGGTGTCCCAAATAGTTTATAAGAAAATAACTATACAACAAAGTTTATAAATGTATTTTTTGATATCGAAAAGACCCTAAATGAATAATTTGGAGTGAAAAAAATCTATAGTCTAATTTATTTCTATTTCTTATAATAAAAACTTATAAGTAACAAATAATCGATGAGCATTTATAAAGAAAAACTAGTATTGTGATGCCTTAGGTTGCTTAGCATGCTCTGTTAGGTATGTGTCTTAGGCTAAAGTGTAATTATTATAATTTAGCCTTTTAGTAATAAAGAGACATTTTTATTATCATTTGATTGTTTTAATTTGATAATCGATTCCATGAATAGTTGATCCTACTCATGATTATCAAGCGTTTGACTTGATAGTAAAACTATAATCACTAATCACTCATTACCAAGGATCAAAATATTGGTAAATACGGATATATCGGTAATTGGATTTTACGGAAATATTATAAATATCAGTAAAATATCGTTGGATATTTTTTCAAAATATCAATTCGATTAAAATTTTTCATATTTTAATTATATAGATGATGAAAAATGATTCATATCTTAATTAAGGTAGATTAAAATCAAATGGATTAGTAATTATTAAATTAAATATATTATATTTAATATATTATTTAGATATTATTATGTTAAAGATATATTATTTATTTGTTTCGTTATTATTATAAATATTATGTAGATAATGAGGAGATTCAAAATATTGCTTATATTATAATAATTTTAAATTTTAAATGATATTATTTTATTTTTTTCCTTTTCAAATTAATATTCGATTTAAAAATATTATAAGTTATAATGTAAATAAAAATAAAATAAAATATTATAATCGGATTGAAGGAATTTATGAACAGATCATGTAAGAGAATATAAAAAAAGTT